>OENT01002897.1:0-11975 GCA_900239685.1 Rotaria macrura
CGAGAGTCGTACCCTAGCCCTACCCTATCCTAGGGTAGGGTATAGGGTAGGGTAGGGTAGGGCTGCAGGTCTCTAGTGTATAGTTAGATATGAGGCAAAAGAAAGTCGAGCCCAGGACGTGCATTACGATGAACAATTACGACCGTAAACGCCAGTCTACGATAATGTAAACGACATTATCCTGCGAAATTACGACCGTATACGCGCTGTATGTTAACGTTTTGGTATGCACCGTCTTCGGCCGTATCGTATGCGGTGGCCAGGAGCGACAGTATACCTCTGCCACCCGGCCGTATTACGGCCATAACGACCGCGGTAAATGTCCCAACACGATGACATTTGCAGTCGTAAATACATCGTTAACGACCCTAAACGACGGTATTTCTGTAAGGAAGAAGATCTCTTCCTTCCTGTCTGCCAAAGATCAAAGATCCTACACTATAAAAATCCAGCACAAATCCTAACCATACAAAAATCCTAAACCAACCAGCAATTCCGAAATTATGGGCACTGAAAAACAGGCGAATCCACTTCCTCACCCTATCGAAATCCTCGTATACCCATATCTATACTATTCGACGCTAAAAAGCATCAAAGAAATCCAGGAAAAATCACGTTTTGTGAAAATCATCGCACAGCAGCCACATTCACCCCATCGATAGAGATTATCCCAAAACCATTAGCCATCGACTTTTGAATGCTCAAATTGGTTGCAATCGTGAGAAATCCTAAAAATACCGAAAGCATCAAAGAAATCCTGCAAGTGGATTCTCTTTCAGAATTTGTTGTCGCCTCATAGTGGAAAAAGAGGATAGTAGAAAATTCGGCCAGGAGATACTTATTCTGACAGAGGCTATTGCTTGCATTCTTCCTTTCGTTGTCGAGTTTGTAATTCAAGCATTGAATAATAGTGTTTTTGTGGGATTAAGCTATCGCAGCAGGTAATTATGCTCAGCTGATTTCTGGAGACAAAGACCAGGTAAGAGATAGAACTGGCAGGTAGATACGCAGGATGTACTAAGAGAGTGTAATTACTTGTCTGAGTGATCACTGAAGGAGCTGGAGAATCTTGCACATGGAGTTGTAGCATGGATAGCAGAGAGCATTCTACCTTGGACTTATAGTAAGTTCAAAGAAGAAGCGCGGCTCACCCCTTCTGTCCTTACACATAACGTTTGAAAATGTGAAAAATTCTGCTTTTGGATTTTTTCCAGAAATTGTTGTTTCTTTATGTAGGAGATAGAGGATAGTGTGAATTCAGTTTACCAGCGAGCAGGTGAAACGAAGGCTGATCCTTCTATCCTCCACTTGGCTGTCAAATCGGTGGTTCAATTATCGAATACTGCATGTCTTCTAGGATTAAAATATAATAGGAGAAGGTGACATGTTGGGCTAATTTTTTAGACAAAGGCAAGGTGTAATAAAGGACTTTGCCGTCGGTATGCTTGATCTACTAGGAAAGTCTGCTTACGGATTGAAATGAGCACTGAGGTATGTGGAGTATCTTGAACAAACTGCAGGGCTAAGAGTGGTACAAAGGATCTGACTCTGAACTTGGAAAATTAGAAGATGATGAGCACGACACTTTCTCCGTTCGTACACATTACGTCTGATAATGTGCAAAATCCTGCTTTTGAATTTTTCTCAGAAGTTCTCGTCGGTTAATAGAGGTCTTGGAGCGCAGTTTGAAATTAGTTTAGGATAGGCGAGATGAGAAAAAGTCCGATGCGTTCGCCCTGCTCTTGCTGTGCGGGGTATATTGTAAGCATCTGATTTTTTTCCTTTGTTTGATTAAAATTTTTTAAAAGATCGTGTGTCCTCCTTCCGATATTGTGAAATGGAATAGATGTTGTCGTAAACGACCGTTGACGAACGAATGCGGCAAAAAAACGGCAGTCGTTTTCTAAACCGTTTACAGTCATCGTATCCTATCATTTACGGTGATATCCAACTATCGTTTACAGTTACCGTGTATTTACGATGAGTGTTTACGTGGATTTTTCACGATCACTGTTTACGGCGATCGTAATTCATCGTATGACTTCGTTTCCCAGGTCGATCATTACGGATGTTCGTAGCGGCGACTTAAACGGCGAAAAACAGTGCTATTACGGGCCGTATAATCCGTCAGCCCATTTTATGATCCACCGTTTAGTACAGTAAACGATCACCGTTTTTACAAGAAACGGCCATCGTTTTTCGCCGTATGTTAGCCGTAAAATGGTATTCCGAAAAACGACATCCATACAATATTGTGCAATATTATGCAACATTACTTCTCGCATTACTTTCGTAGTACCGTTTTACGGCTAACATACGGCGAAAAACGATGGCCGTTTCATTTAAAAACGATGATCGATTACTGCACTAAACGACCGATCATAAAACGGGCTGACCGATTACGGCCCGTAATAGCACCGTTTTATACTGTTTACGGTCGTTTTCTTTGACCTGGGTTATGACAATAGTAAACATTCACGAAATACGTTCGCCGTTTTTCGCCGTAAGAAATAGGTATACGTCCGTTTACGGCCGTGGATGATCGACCTGGGAGTGATCACTGACATGAATGAACTGGTTGAATGATACCAATTTGCGTCAGTTTTACATCTTATTGAAAAAACGACTTCATTTAGATCTCATATATTCAAATTCAGTAGTATTGCTCCAGCGCATTTGCCAACTGTTTGCATATTGAAGCAGAGAGGACTTGAGCATAGAATAACTAGGAATTTTTTCTTTCACCATTATCGTCTGTTCTTTAGAACTAGTGTAGATTCGAATAATCAGTATAAGTGTGATGAAAGAAATGACGTATATACAAGTTGGCAATCGCTCGATTGAATTGGATTCTTCTCCACTAGAATCACTGTCGAAAACGATTCATATGAGAAAACGAATGCAGAATACAAGTATTTAAAGCCATCATCATTAATTAGTGGTCAAATGGCTTGATGAATGCAAGCCAGTTGTAATACAACGAGTTATGAAAAGTTGTCTTTCAAATTGTTTGTTATTCACAATTGTATTTTAATCAGGATATTAAATTTGGACACGCTAAAATAGTTTCATGCTGCTGACTACATAGTTGATGACTATCATAGATGTCCATAGTGGTACGACGGCTGCTGCTACCACGGCCGCAGTAGCCGCAAATAATTTTATAAGACGGCGCGGCGCGGCAGTGGCTGAAAGTTTTGAAAAGAAAATTTCCATTTTTATATAGAGAAATCCATATACTTGAGATCATTATTCTAACATAATTCGCATCATAGAACTTTTCTCGGTCAGTATAGTCTTATATCTATTCCTTCATTTAAAAAAACACAAGTGTTACTAGAAAACGACTGAATGATGATAGTGTGTCAGAGCTAGTTACTACATGTTCCTGGATAAATTTGTGATTTCGCTTTACTTGATATATATATATATATATCAATAATTAATAATGCGTAACCATAAAGTAATTCCAGAACTGTTATGGTGGTCCATTAATAAATACTGGCATTTTTTAGTCCGAAGTTTCCTTTACTTTATGCGCACTATAGTAACATTGGTAAATTTCGTTAAGAATTTTTCATACAGTGAAAGAAACAATATGCTTTTTTCATTGATTATAATTTGTTTTATCAATCCAATGTTTTTTTTTCTTTTAATTACGTCTGCGTTAATGAGTTCTTATAGAGTTCTTTAAGCGTCAGCGTTTGACAATTTTTACGACCTTAAGGATTTCCTTGTTGGAGTTTCACATTTTACTATGACATATGGCTCTGTAGGTACCATACTACTAGATAATTGCTGTGCATATGAATAAAGACGTTACTATGGTGGTGTATATCAAAAATGTGTACTTTGTTTTTCTCGTTCATTAGAAGCACAGAAAACCGGATTCAATGAATGTGATTAATATTGCTGCCTTCATTATTCACGATAGAAAATGATTAAGAACTGTTAGGTTTTATTAAATTTTGTAACAATTATGATATTTGTGCATAGTATCATATACAGATTAGATTCTTTTGAAAAATAAGTATCGTTTTATTAAGTTTTATAATAATAACTAGAATAAAAAAGTGATTAAAAATTCTCGAAATAGATAGAAATTACTTATTCCTATGTTTGTATATTTGTATTTGTATGACTGTATATAAGGGAGTGTTCAAAGTATTCATTAATTAAAAAGAATCCTAGAGTCCGATACATAAAAAAGAAAATAAATTAACAAATACTGTCAGTAACAAGAACCTGAACTCAATCCTCTTTTCTACCCCATCTTGCAACCTTGACATATTTTGTGATATTGTATATGCGAGCTAACTGGGAGACAAAAACGAACAGATAATATATATTGACTATGGGTAGAATGAAAACAAAGACAAAGAGAACAGAGGTAGTTACTGTAGACATGTAGAGAAGAACGAATGGTCTTTTTTCATATAGTAACTGTTTATGATTGATGGAATATACAAACAATTGTTCCCCAAACAAAATCATTATTTGATATACTCTATAGAAACTATAGTTTATTTTTGAATATCGATATTTCTTGCTATTCTAGGTATAGGAAGATTAAATTCTATCGTTCTTTTAATCTTACATTGAACATATTAATTATTAATATTTAAAAAAATATGTATTGCCTTATATTTTTTGACTATTGATTGAATAATTAAAATCTAATTGCAGCTTTGATAGATTCACGCTTTGTCTCACACTTTATTACATGCAAATTTTATAATATTTATTTTCTTATTTTGGGGACCAGAACGTTGTTAAGCCTACGATTTTACATAGCGCCGTGGTATCATCTTTTGGAAAGCCATCGCGGCGCGGTCGCGGCAAACCTTCAACTACGATGGACATCTATGATGACTATGATTCAATTTTGATATTGAAAGCAGTAGCCAACGTCAACGCAATGATTATTTTAATTGTCGTGAAGTGTTGAATATCGTTTTTCATAATAATTTAAAGGGATTTCAATGAATATAAAAGTTTATGCTCGTCGTATTCAGTTTTCAGAAGCTCGGGAAACATCAAGATCAATATTTTCTTGCACTATGAGGTAATGATTCGCATAGGATCGAGCATCATTCAACTTCCTAGAGCGAATAAAGATGGAATTTTTTCTCGTCAAAGTGGTAGTTTCCATAATATTTGTGTATCACAACCACTACTGACTGTTCCATGAAACTATTTACTAAGATCACTAGTGGCTGACACGCACATTATAATCTAACTGTAAATTGAGTAGGATAAGACTTTGTTCCGGTTGAACGCTCTCGAATCAGACACATTGACAGCAAAAGCGGCAACTAAACATCTCAACATGTGAACTGTTAAAAGTGTTAGATTATTCATTACGACATTTTTTAGGAGAGTTTGATAACTCCTCAAACATGATTACTGGTTTTTACGTTTTTCATGAAATAGTCTGCTATAAGTAAAGAAATACTTTGCTAAAAATCATGAATTGAAAAAGTCATATGAAATTTCTATACCTAAAGTTCTTATTCGAAACTGTTCCTTCAGAGAGCTTTACTCTCGATTTAACTTGCTGTCAACTCAATTGTTGTCTGTAAGAGATAACATCATGAAATTCGTAGCTCTAATGAAAAACTATGCAGGATATCTTCACACAGACTTTGATAAACAAAATTACAAGAGTTCAGTCCTTTTCTAATTCCTTGATAATGTTTGGCAAAGATTGTTATATGATTCATTCAATTTCTATTCGAATTCTGAGTAGTGGGCTGGTAAATAACGCGAAGCCTGTAGAGAAAATTAGAGACTGGCTTATCGTACGGTAGATAGTCCACATACGCAGAGGCGTTGCACCAAAATTTAGTATTTGTCACTAGTGTATGCGGCCATGAAGATCTTTAATTGGACTCGAAGTCTTTTATGAATGTTCGACGTGAAAAATAATATACTGACCAAGTCGAGAAATCCTGACCGGATCCCACACGAACCCCCAAGAACGAGGAAGGAGTAATATGGCCGGCAAGGCACCAGATATATCCGTCAGCTTCCGTCCATTTCCCGAAGGAATCAACTCGAATTCTGACGAAAGCATGGAACAAAACCGATAAGCCCGTTCCCGCAAAAAAAACCATGGCATCGAGAAGCCGGACACAATACTTTCCGACCAATGGATACCGTTACTCCGTCTGCCGGAAACCTGTGAAATACAGACTCCGGATCGCGCAATTCACTGCCGGAACACGCTAATTCAACGACTATATACGGCGGCATCGACTGCCCTTGACTTTGTTTCGTCCAGTCGTTGGCTGGAGGTAACTTGACTGAGTGTGAGCGATGAAATCATTTTTCACTCATTCTGAACTGCTGCGTTCAATCTTAACAATTATTGAAGGATAAACTCAATTCCTTCTTTTTACGTATCACTAATTTGTCCTCGACGGTTTTCAAGTTAAGAAATAGAAAAGGGTGAAAAAAGAGCATTTTTAGCAACAAGATGAGCATTAGCTTGATTTTCATTTTTATTTGGGATGTAACAATACGAATACGGTATTGGGTATTAGTTTTTGTGTTATTGAATATTGGTTGGTATTGGTAGTGGGGTTGGTGCTGCTGTTAGTACTGATATATGTGTAGTACCTTCAGAACCCGTTGCTATGAAACACTGACGGTCGATTGTATTCGGTAAGCCAAATAATGTGCTTATTCTATTAGAAATGGAGTTTTTCAAATTATAGCTCACAATAGGTAAGTTGAAAGGGGGAGTCCCAATTTCGTTTCCATATTACTCAAAACCCTATTGGTCGATTAGGAACTAATAAAAATCGAGTTTTTCGGAAAATTACTCCGCATAAGTATTTTTGCACGGGGAGTATGAATTTCTCATCAATTCCTCTCGAAATTCTATTGGTCGGTCAGGAAGGAATTAAAATCGAGTTTTTCAAAAAATAGTCTCCCATAGGTTGTTTGAGATGGTGAGTTCGAATTTTGCATGATTTTTTGCTAAGTCGATTTTTATTGACTCATATCGGACCAATAGGGTTTCGAGTTAAATGGCAGGGAAATTCGGACTCCCCGTGTCAAATTACTTATTGTGAGCTAAGGTTTAAAAAACTCCATCGGTGATAAATTCGGTCCACTTTTTAGTCTACGGAAAATGAATGACTGTAGGTGTTTTATAGTGCTGGGTTCAGAAGGTATTTTTGGTTTTGTTGGAACTTATGAAAGATTCATTTTTGTACCTCTTTTATGTTTGTGTGGTCGTGCATATTAAATGAAATTGAGGTAATCATGGAGTCGAGGATTTTATGTAAAGCGCTTTGATTCTCTGAGTGACTCCGGCGGGATCTGCTTTTTTCCAATTGATTTCGATGTGGAAGCAGATTTTATTGTTGGCGGTTTCCGGCAAGTCCTATGACGTATTCCGTCAGGTTTTCAGCTGAATTCCGATTCTTTCCATCACCGTGAAATAGCCGTAATATTAAGGATTCTGGTACGATGACCTTCCGGCCGGGAATACTGCTGCCAAGTTCCAAGCATTTCCAGCAGGTTCCCCCCGGAAGCGGTTCGGAAATGGAGGCCGGAATTGACGACCTAGGTCTTTTTACAAATATGTAATAGGCCATACGCCGTTTTTAATATTAATAAATATTGATTGCAAACTTCTATCATGTTTTATTCTGTGTTTCGGTTGATGAGGATGGTTTCTGGGTTATTGTTGTTGAACTTATTTGATTTTTATGTGATTTTAGGCAGTTATTACTTTATTGAAAAATGCTTGCACACACACACAGAAACAAAAAAGCCTGTTATCCATTTAGCATATGTGTATCAATTAGAGAGATATTGCTACCGTAGTTATACAATTCGAAGAGTTGAATTCGATTTTCACCTTTTACGAGCAATTCAGCAGGTATGTAGAGTGTTTTTTGTGGACCTACGTTCCAATAACGACCCAGATTAAAGCCATTACAAAATGCTACACCTTTCGACCACATGCTATCCAATTTCATGTAAGTATTGCCCAATGCTTTGCTATCACTAATGAAAAACGAAGCAGTGAAAAGTTGAGGACCATTGAGGAGAGTAGTGCTCTCATAAGGCTCATTTTTCATCGATCTCCAGCTACTCACATTAAACGCAACGTTGCGAAATTCCAAAACACGTACGATCCACTCTTTAATTTCAAACACACCACCAAGTATGACACTCCCGAGAAGACCCTTTCGGCTACTATCAAGATTTGGTCCATAATTGATGCGACCCATATTTTCTACTAGAATCGACAAACTTTCAGCTTTGCTTGGTAGATAAAATATGAACTCCCTGTCACTCTTTAATGATTGATATATCACTTGTTCATTGACAAAAGCAAGAGCATTGTCGGCTACTGATGTTACATTTACTGTGCATGAGAGACTATTGGTGATCGACATCAGATTTTTGACTGTATACATAATGAAGCCTTGCGAAGCACCAGATTTACTATTGATCGGTATTTCTTCCATACTTTTAGGGCCGTCGGACAATTCAATTGTGACCGTGAGTGAATCATCAGCAAGTATATCTTCGAATGTTTTATAGCCGTTGATTTGAATAGTTCCATATCGGATGTTTCTTGATGAGCGTCGAATTTCTGGAAAACTGTAATTTTTTCGAGGTGATCCATGATTGTTCAAGATATAGAGATCCGGATGCTTTGAATAGAATTTCTTCAACACACGTTGAATGGCATAATATTTTGGTGTTGGATCACCGACTTCGTTTAATGGCGCATCATAGTCGTAAGATGTTACCATAGTCTCGTACGTTTCTGATGGAAAATGATGAGCACCAGACGTAAAACCGAAATTCGTACCACCGGAAAACATGTAGAAATTAATAGAAACTTGCTCGTTTGATTTCAGAAGAATTTCTTCGAGATCAGCTTCGAGCGCGTTCGCATTATACGGATGGCTGGATCCAGTCGAATGCGTTCCTCCCCAATAATCGAACCAACCAGTCCAGTATTCACTTATCATCAAATGATGCTTTGGTCGGAACTTACGTAAATATTCTAGATTTTTCGTTGGTGTTCGCTGAAAATTAACTGTTGCCCATACATCATCTAATGAACCTGCTTCCAAATGTTTTGGTCCATCAGATGTGAAGTAAATTTCGTCAAGACCGTATTTGATGTACAGCGAACGAATGGCTTCTAGGTAGGCAGTATCGTTGCCATAGCCACCGTATTCATTTTCAATTTGAAATGCAATTATCGATCCTGCTCCGTGCCGATTGTATTGATGCTCGGCCAGAATCGGTAGCAACTGTGAATAATAATTTCGAAGAGCTCGGATAAAACCCTGGTGACTGCTGCGCACGCGCATCGTTTTATCACGAAGTAGCCAACTTGGAAGGCCACCCCATTCCCATTCGGCACAAATATAAGCTAGAAAAAAAAATCAATTATTCTTCTTGTTCAGCTGACTGCTTTCGAATGGCATAAATGAAACCGGTCTGAATGGTTCATATCGAATATGCCGGTCTGCCAATTCGACCAGTCTACCGGTAAATTACGACATGAATCATAAAATGCTTTAATCTTGTTTTTTAGCGCTAAAGTAAAGGTATTTCAGAAAAATAGTGGCCTTTTATAAATTTTGATCGATGGCTAATCCGCGGCAGACGAATACCAATATTTGATTAGTCTTTCAAAATTTCATACCGAGACTTTCTTTTCTTTTCAATTCAATTGAAGGAGAGCAGAACGAAAAAAATCAAGCAAACAGTTTGACAAAACGCATTCTAAATTTGCATTCTGTGACCTGGATTACCTTTGGTCAAATTTCATGAAATGCTATTTTTTTCCTGCAGAGCTTTTCTTTTATCAAAACAAGACTAAATTTATCAATTTTAAGAGTGGGTTACCTTCGATGGTGGATGCCGAAAAAGGAACCGTTATAAACCGGTAGACTGGATTCAGACTGTTAATAGACCTGTACAGGACCCAACTATGTCGAGAGGATTAAACAACATTCAATTAGCTCTGTATTGAATTCGATCTTTCTTGTTGATAAATAAACTGTGAACATACTGAAAACTTTACCTGACGGTCGAACAATGGCAAACATTTCGTTTTGGTGAATTAACTTGAGAAAATGAGCTAAATCAGTGAGACCTGTGCCGAATTGATAGGTGCCTTGCTGCGGTTCATGTAAATTCCATGGAACATAAGTTTCAATCGTATTCAAACCGGCTGCCTTCATTTTCTGAATACGATTGGCCCATGATTGTGGTAGAACACGGAAATAATGTAATGAACCACTGATTATTCGAAATGGTCTTAATTTTTTATGATGCTTATTGTTAAATTTAGAAAAACGAATGAATAATTTCTGTTCATTGTCTAATACTAACGTTGGTCGATTTTTTACTGGCACCGTGACACTTTTAGATGAGTAAAAACGAAAACCAAGCATAGTAAAAGCACAACAAATAAAAAGAATTCGACGCTGATATAAAGTTTGGAATATTCGTCTTGTCCTTAGTTTCATGGCCATGACTCTTGTTTTGAATGTCTCTCACTTTAATGCGTATCTCTAAGTACGCGAAAGAAAAATCGCTAAATGCATACCTTTGCGCGCTTCGATGCACAATACTTTTATTTGTTCGCATGTGAATAACACTGAAAGAGAGAAATAATACTGTGCACATTAGATGCTGATCAAAGATTCAAGCACTAAAACTTGTAACCGTTTCGAGTGAATTATAACCATAATCTCATGTTAGTTTTAAAATTGCTCAGAAACAGAAGAGATTGATGATCGAAAACTGTAATGGTAGTCGATAAATTGATTGTGTCTGTGTTTTGTGTTAAAATCAGGAACTACGTGCTAACGTACTAAGCAAAGCATTTGTAACAGATGAATTTTCTAATGCGGTAGCTTCATATTTACACTGAGACCATTTTTCATCTCTGTTTCTTTTTCTTTCCTTCTTGGGATCGCTTAAGTTGAAAAGTGTGACGCATTCGCTACAGCTGATCGACCGTAGAAAAGTTTCGCGGTGAAAGAAGAAAGAAGTAGGCATATAGACCATGTGAGAAGAACAGAAAAAAAGCAAATCGTCGTCGAGCGTTCTATGTCAAAATAAGGATTTTGATCAATATGAACAATTATTCAACTAATCGATCGCCAAATAGCAACGTTCAAATCAAATAAAGGATGTTCGCCGTCCACGAAGATTCTGTCAAATTGAATATCTGAGTTCATCTATAGCATATGACGCTTTTTCATCAAGTAAAATTCATCACTAATGTGTAGGGTGTGTTGACCACTGAATTCAGTGCTACCCATATCCAGGACACAGGGACTGCAGTGTCAGGATAAATACTGACAAAGCGACATCAGTGCCACCGTTACCGTGGCCACTGTAGCGCTGATTTCACTGTCATCGCTGCCACTGACATATCAGTTTCACTGTTCAAGCAGACAAACATTTGGAAAAACGCGTTTAAACATTCAATCGGGAACTCCGATTGTGAGTCACTTACGCTCATTAATAAAACGTAAGAAACACTTTTTCTATGCAGAGTTTTAACTTTCAGAACGTGAAAACGGATTAAAACTCTAATTCTGAGCGTTTAAACGCACAATTGTTCGATAACTTAAAAGTCGATGCGTTTTAACCATCAGAGTTAGAGTTTTTATCCGTTTTCACGCTCCGAAAGTGAAAGTTCTGCGTATAAAATGTGTTTCTTAGGATTCTTTAATGAGCGTTAGTGACTCACAATTGGCGTTCCCGATTGAACGTTTAAACGCGTTTTCCAAATGTTTGTCTACCTGGGTGGGACCAACTTCACCGGGCAATATTGAAAATTTCAAGCAGTGTTCACTGGAACACTGAGTCACTGCATCTGTCAGAGTATACATCTTTCCCAATATAACAGATGATTTCAATACTCTCTAAAAAATAACCGTTTCCCAGAAAACCAACGCAAAAAGGTTTGCGAG
>OENT01002898.1:0-11244 GCA_900239685.1 Rotaria macrura
GTAAATGAAATCTCACTGCATAGTGAACTGCTGCGAGTTACCTTGTGGTTGAATGCCACGTATTGGCTTGATGCTTCAATCATCACACAAATAGTCACATTGAAAAACGTTTCAAAGATAATTTTTCAACGGATTGTTGTACGGACAGAGAACATTATGTCTGCTTTCACATTTTATTTCTATATCGGTAATATCATAGATAAAGAAAGTAATTAGAAAATTTCGAATGTTATGTTCTTTTCAAATCGATTTAGAGCGATCGATTCAAAATTCCGAATCGATGTTCGTTCCATTTATGGTTGATGCCAATAGTGCTACTGATTTTCAAGGTTCGAATCCTACGCGTACAAAGTGGGCGAAATTTCTGTTACCTTACTTGCTGTTTATCAATCGGCGATGAATTGTTGAAGCATCTTTCATCATCACTTATTTCATTAGATATACATAACGAATAGTACAAACTGTGCTCGGTAAGTTACATATTCGATTGAGATTCTATAATATGTTTCTTTATTTGTTCACTAAATAAGGCTATTCAAGCTTCGGAAGCTCCCATTAGGTTTTTCCGATGAACATCTTTATAGAATAAATCAACGAAACAATATCAATGATTCTAAGAAGAAGTTTATTCTTTTAAAAAAAGAATAAATTCATGGCTGAAGGTTTGAAAACAAGTAAGATTGCTTTTCATTGCACTGATATTGGTAGTGACGTACATTTCTCATAATTAAGATCATATCAAGTTATAGTTCGTCAAAGTCAATGTCAATAAACGAGAAAATAAACTCTAGTTTTAAGTGAACAGATCATAACAAAGTAGGTATATCTTTAAATAATTTGTCTTATTTAGTTATTTTTTAATGTTTAATGTCATCCAATCGTGGTATTGAAGTGGCTAGAATCTAATCACAAATGTATTTATCAGGTTCTGTAAATGAAAAATGGACCCATGCATCCAGTAATCGTGTGTGTATAGTTTTTGAACGACTCCCATGCGTATGCAGATGTCGAATGAAAAATCCCATCTTCATTGTAATGTCGACATCCATTACTCGAAGGCTTCGATTGATAATCGTGTACATGAAGTATGGTGCTGTATACCACCAAATGGGTGAATGCTGCCGATACTCGTTTTTGACCAATTGAATTTCACCTTCATCGATATCGTCTTGAAGACGACAGAAGTCAACAAGATCTTTGATTGAATTCTCATCGTCGTCATCGATTTCCAACATTGCCTCCTTAAGCAATTGAGTGTACATGAATAAAGCGTCTACCCCATTAAAACTGATCGAGATCATGGCTCGATCACAATTTTCACGATCGACTTGCAACGCTTCACAAATCGATTTGATGTCTGTATGTACACCTTTTACCTTGGATATTTTTTTGGCCCATTCTTCGTGGAAGGATCGATTGCCACAAAACACGTAGACCGATTCTAATTGTGGCCTTGCTTGAATTTCTGGTAGTGCACGTTGTCCAAGTGAACCAGATATAATCATAAACACTTTCTCCTTCTTCACTTCACTGAGAAAGTCTATGCATTCTTGAACATCTGTAAATGCTGTAATGGATGCCACAACACGTCTCAAGTGTTTCAGGGAACTTTTGAAATCGGCATTGCTTTCATCCAGATTGGCATCAAGCCAAACCAGAAGAAAGTTTTGGAGAACCCGACGCGCTGGTCGGGGAATAATACCAGCTTCACGATCAGTGGTGGTCATCAATGATGTCCCACCACTAGCTGCTTTTGCTGACTTTTGTTTGCTCATGATGAGTGAATACAAAAATTAATGCAACACAAGTAACGTCGTCTCCCTGTATGTTAAATAGTTTTTTCTTGCCACTTTTTTCTTAAGCTGGTTGCTATGGGTGTTTCTTTAACGATTTTTTATTTCGTTTACTAGCTGCATTGTAAGAGTATTGTTGACGAAACGGGAATGTTGATCGAGAGAAGAAATTACTGTTTATGTATGTATTAAAAAACAAGGAAGAAAAAGGACGTTAAAAAATGTCTCCAACGAAAACAAGGTCGTTGCCTGTTGGCTGGAAGAATAAGACGAAAAAATTTGATTTTTATTGAATGTTCTGTATGTTGTTTGTTTGGTTGTGAGGTTTTTTCCAACATGAACAATAGAGTACAATTGGCGTTTGTTTTTACAGCTCTAGAGCTGTATAGGAAGAGGAGAACAAAATTATGAAGGTCAAAACATAGCTCTGACATTGTGTTTGTTTAATTTTTTATGGAAAGCAGCCAAGTTCAAAGCCAATTTGCAAAAAAAGAAAATTTTTCATCGATTATATTCTGCTTTCAGTTTTGATGGATTTCATATCGTTTGCAATCAAGTAGCTGACATGATCGACTAGCATGCTTGAAACAATGATACAGAAAATTGATTTTCTTTTCATACAAAATTTCTTAATTTCTTAATATCTTTATAGTTAAAAATAGATAAATATGCTCGATTAAAAACACATACAAAATGTAAGTACAATCACAAAATGTGTTGCTAGTAAAGACTTTAAAGATGGGAAGTCAATGACTGCATTTAAAAGTAAAACAATCAAAGAATTATTGTATCGATTGCTCGATCATGATTAATATAGTCTACATTGAATCTATCCTTTGTATTAATAGATGACAATGATGATGATTCTATGATTCGTTTCGTTTTTTTCTTCATGCGTTTATTTTCGGTATATCATATCATTTCCTATAAATACTTTTTGTTGATGATGGCAAAGATAAGTCGATTCATCCTTGCTGTGAAACCTAAACCTATTATGATCAGAATCTCTCGATTAAAAAAAACGGGGTAATGCATTTCTATTGGTGACTTCAATATGGATAAACAGATTAAGGCTAATACCTTCATGATTGTTTTCATTTTGAAGACAAAGACCTGTATAGGTATTATCAATAATCTAATTTTTATTAATTTAAATTATATTCTAATTCATGATTTAGATAACATAGCTTGTCGATGGAGACTTGTCTGCATGAATCAAGTATGCATCGATAGGTGTTTCATCTGAAATAATAAACGAAGAGATATAGGGATCAGAATACAGTTTTATTTTAAATCATTTCTTATGATTCATCGAAACGAGTTGAGGAGAAAAACAATAATCTATGTAGTTCTTGCTATTTTATTCAAAATCTAGACTGATTCAGATATCAGAAACTTATCATTTCCTTGACGTGTATCCCAATGAGGAAATACATTTTTTTCAATATAAATTAGTTTGACTCTTCTTGAGTTTCATTTCAGTTCCACTTAGCATATATTATCATTATCATAATTACTAATAATTTCACTTTCTGTAGACCCTCCTTCACTGTTCAACACTCATAATTTACAGTCATTTAGTGTACTTAATGTAAAAATTGATTTACCAATCAACACGTGTTTTTAAATAAGGAGAGGTTAATGCACAACATGATACCACATATGCTTATCGAGTTATTAGAGTAATGGTTCCATGGCTATTGTTTAGTAGTTCAAGTGAACCCACTATCATAGAATTTCAAAGATATTAGTGTTGCAATCACAGAACAAGACTCACAAGAGTTGTATGTCGTTGCTGTATTCTCAAGTACTTTAGTCTATTACAGAAATAAAATTGACGGTTTAAACATGCTTTTCCTTTGATTTTGAATTTAACATTATAAATAAATTTAATGAACTAAACTAACTACAAAAGGACACTTTTAGAATAATAAACACTGTTTTAAATTACTCAGCTCTCAGCGAAAAGAAATATCAAAATCAGTAGCATAGAAGTATGTAAATTTTGAAATTTCTTATAACTTTTCGTAGATGAAGATTTGTGATAAATAGTCTAGCATCCGAGATACTTTTATATTCATTATCGATTGGCATATCTCTATTACACGATCTTCCATTGTTCAATGGTGATTCATGCATAAGCGACGATATTGCTCAAATTGTTAGAGATTCAATCGAAGAGATATGAATATAGGTAATCATCATTCTGCCCATATCTACAGATACTACTAGGTGATTATATTGTATTTCTATAATATACAGATCTGATCATGACTTAACTTTGTTCATATCGATAATGGATGATAAGTAACACGAAATGTGACTTGAAGTATTTGAATTACTCGGTAGATGTGAATCAGAATATATGCATTACTATAAAATTGTAAATAATGATCAAATGTATTCTCTATCAAGATCTCTTTCATTTTTACTCGCACTCCTGTTGAATGAGTAACATAAATATTGATCGTTCATCCATAAATGAATAATTATTCAATTCCTAATAATCAATCTAAAATAATTAGATGTACTGGTTTGCTTTTCCCATGTTTAAATGACATTTAGTATCTAACTTGTCACTATAAATATAACGACAGTACTTTATCCTGATAAGCTATTTACTAACACCATGTGACATCGGCTCTATACTTATTTTGTAACGAACTAACAACATAGTATTGATATTATTTGAATCCATTTTATATGCAAAAGGGGATATTGAAGGATTAGAATCGAGTATATTTTCATCTTTATTTGAACAATCAACCTTTTACCGAAATATTCTAAAATATATCATGAATACAGTTAAGGAGAAGGGATGTGAGCTACAATAGATTGAAATCAAAGTTACCGAATAAAACGTGCATCATGTTACATATGTCATGTTTTATCTTTTTTATTGTTATATGATTAGTGATTTTCAATGCGCAACAATGCTTAAACGAATTCTATAAGAACTCAACAATCACTATTTCTTGATCAGATTAGTCTTTTTCGAAGTGAGTAGAGAAATACTTTTAAAATTCATTTTTTGAAACACAATAATTCTAATTAAATACTGATTTTAACGTATGTCATAGATGGAACCGGTGTAGGTTTTTGACGACTGATACCTGCAACGATTTGGAAGGTTCAGACCGCACGGAATCGGCTGATCTATCGGTTAAATGCGACACTAATCATAAAATTTCTCAATCTTCTTTTTAGTACTAAGTAAAGGTATTTCAGAAAAATACTGACTTTTTATAAAGCTTGACCGACAGCTATTCTGACAGATGAATACAAATTTTTAGTTAGTCTTTTAAAATTCCGTACTGAAAATTTTTACTTTGCAAGTCTATTGTACGAGAGGAGAACGAAAAAATTAAGCAAAAAATTTGAAAAAACAAATGCCAGATGTTTATTCCTCGATCTCGATTACCTTTGGTCAAATTTCTTGAAATCCTACTTTTTCCTCCAAAGCTTTTCCTTTAGCAAAAGAAGACCAAATTTATCAATTTTAAGAGTATGCTACTTTCCATGGCGGACACCGGAAAAGAAACCGTTATCAACCGATAGGTGGGTATCAAACCGGAAATAGACCGGTGTAAAACCGGTATACCGGTCGGTCTGAAGTCCTAATCGCTCACGGTTCCATCTATGACGTACGTGTTTCATATGATTTGAACGTTTCTTCACAAGGAAATAGAAAGTCTCTATTGAAAGATGATTCGAGAAACAATGATGCACATGAGATATCCACCACTTTCCTGTCTAGACTTGTCATGGTGGGAATTGACATTGAATCAATTTGGAAATCTGTATCAGATGACATATATGAATACTTGGAAAAAATTTTTCTGATTAAGAAGACTGCTTTATTGATTATTCAGTGAGGAAATGATTAATATGTAAATTTATCCCTAAATTCTTCGAAAAACCGAACCAATATAAAAGTGAATGATAGTCTTTCACTAAACTCGGTAAAAAGTTTTATTTTCTTCGGAATCAAATTTACAAAAAAAAATTCCTCAAAAGTAAATACTCCACGTCTTCATCAACGAGACTATTTCGTGGAAAACCTCGTATACGGCCACCTGAAGTGAGAGTATACCTTCACAACCCGGCGGTATAAAACAACATAAACGACCAAACGATATAACACTCACAGCCGTAACAAACTCCCTACCGACCATAAACGAAGGTATTTACATGAACAAAAAAATCTAGTCCTTACTGTGCGATAAGGAAAAAAGATCAAACAATACACAAATCAAACAGAAATCCTGACCATAAAAGAAACCTGAACTAAATTGCACTCGCGAAATCCTGTCCGTCAAAAACGAAACCTTCGCATTTTTCATCCAATAAAAATCGGCGAAGACCCATCGTATACTGTACGACGCTAAAAAAATCATAGAAATCCTACAAAATCACCTTTTGTGAAAATAACTCCATCCATCCCATATTCAACCTATTCATAGATAGCCTGCGAGAAACCATCACCGTCGAGGCTCACACGTTTTGTGTAACGAAGTTGACAGAAAAACCTTGATATGCGAGAAGTATCGAAGGCACAGCGTTGAAATCTCATTGACGAATAGCGCTGTGACGAACCCTTGACGTTTATTTGTATGAAGCACTTGTGGAACGAGAATGCTAGAATAATCATGCACTTAATTTGTCCGAAGATAAATTAAAGGTAGCTAGTGTTACTTGAGTGATTTTCCAGACAATGGGCAGCTGGGAGAAAGAACTTCCAGGTAGATATGCTGGCTCTACTAGGCTACTCTACTTACATGTCTAAAGAATCACAGAAGCAGCTGGAGAATCTTGAACAAGTAGTTGTAGCAGGGGTAGCAGCGAGCATGCTACCTTGGACCTAGAAAGTTGGAAGAAATTGGGCACGACACCTCCTCTGTCCTTACACATAGCGTTTCAAAATATGCAAAATCCTACGTTTGGATTTTTTTCCAGAAGTTATCGTTGGTTTATAAAAGACATGGAGCGCACTGTGAAATTAGTTTAAGATAGACCAGGTGAGATAAAGACCGATGCTTCCACCATGCTTGTGCTGTGTGGGGTATATCACCAGTATCTGATTTTTTGATTTTTTCCATTTAAAACTTTAAAGAAATCTGGTGTTTCCTCCTTTCGATATTGTGAAAGGGAATGGATGCTGTCGTAAATGACGGTTTTCGAACGAATAAGGTAGAAAATTGGCAGTCATTTTCTAAACCGTTTACTGTCATCGTATCCAATCATTTACGGTTATATGGGATTATCGTTTACAGTTAGCGTATAGTTACGGCGAACGTCTACGCTGATCTTTCTCGATCACCGTTTACCACGATCGTAATTCATCGTAAGACTTCGTTTATGACGAGTTTTTGCCGTAAGAAATAGATATACGACCATTTGCGGCCGTGGATGATTGACCTGGGAAGGAGTAAACATGAACACCCAGACCTGGCGACATAAAGTTGGAAAAAGAATGGTGCCATGTCAAGTTCTTGATATTCGATGAGATGAGTAGAGTACATAGAACTGAGATTATTAGCTATCGCTTCAATCGAATATTGAAAACAGCAAATTTACTAGTGGTGAGATATTTGGCAAAACAAAACTTGAGCAAACATTATGGAACACAAAGTCTATATACACATGTATAATAGAATTGAAATAAATACTATCTTTCTCGTGAACCTATTACAGATGATCGGTTGCACTTTGTTGTACTTGGTTTACTATTAAGTTTTTCTCGAAATTTCATGATTTCGTTTACATAGAATGTAAGAATCGAAGAAGATGCATTACTCTATTCTATCTTGTCGTGAAAAATTATGGAATCCATTATTAAATTTAAGAATTCTAGAAGAAGAGAATTTACTCTAGTATTTTTCGTGAACAAGCTGCACAGCTTCATCTTTGACAATTATTTTTCATTACTAAATTTAAGGTAACAAGAAAGTTTTTCACAAGTTAAAATTGTTTAATTAAAACTTTTGGTTAGAATGGTTTCTTCGAGAAAGTCTTTAGAAGTTGTTCGTCATAAAACTATTAGCAATATCCATAATTGTGTTATTTTAATGGAGTCAATAATGTCGTTAACGTACATGTATATCTGTTTTTTGTTTTATCGTACTCTGCTGCAATTGGTTTGTCCATGAAATATCATATCACTCAACGATACCCCATAGGTGTCCAATTCTTCAAAGTCGATTAAAATATGAATACATTCAAGAATAATATTTAATTAAATTCATTAACATTGAAACTTTATCATATTTTTGTTGTCGAACATATTAACATGATATTTGTGAACTATTCGATTCGATTGACGCGTATATTTCCATGATATGATCTTTGCAAGATAATTGTAGACTAGCTAAAATATACTTTCGATTACTAAACTATTATGATGTAGATCGTTACTATTTCGATGAAATCCAATATCTGTTTCATACATCATAAAATTTTAAACTCTCAGTAATCATACTTCAATAAGATTTCTGAATAGAATACGATCTTCAACAATAGTGTACATACTAAGTGATTATCTACTCGCCGTTCATGAATAAATATTTCAGATAACTGAATATTCATCGAAGAAGAAGAAAAATAAGGAGACCTTTAAATCGTACATGAATTCGTGAATAATGTCTATTCTTTTAACTCAAATATCATCGTATGGAAAATTAGTCGTTTCACCAAAGTATTTATCACGATTATTATTAACTGTGTCTACACAATCTAATATAAATTATCATCGATGTAAACCATTTTCAACAATTAATTATGAAACTAACAATCGCTTAGCCTACATTACTTTAAATCGACCTGAAGTTTTAAATTCAATCAATGATGTAATGCCAATAGAATTGTCTGAATGTGTAGAAAAAGCAAATAATGATTCATCTGTACATGTGATCATATTGTCCGGTGCGGGGAAAGCATTTTGTTCAGGATATGATTTATCGTATTATGCACAAAATAAAAATCAACATGCTGTACAAGAAATGCCATGGGATCCTATCAAAGATTATACATTCATGAAAAGAAATACAGATTATTTCATGTCTCTATTTCGTTCGTCTAAACCTACAATCTGTAAAATACATGGTGATGCATTGGCTGGTGGCAGTGATATTGCTCTATGTTGTGATATTGTCCTAATGGCTAACGAAGCTCGTATAGGCTATATGCCAGCTAGAGTTTGGGGTTGTCCAACAACGGCTATGTGGATATATAGGTAAATGAAAATAACAGTAGTCTACTCGGTAGAAGAAAGACTAGTGAGGCTATGCATCTTCAATGAGAGATAAACAGATTATAAAGAAAACAACAGACATGAGTCGAAAACCATCCTAAAAATCTGAATAACGACCAGCTTCTGTTTATTGTAATCATTGCTGACCGAAGATCAAAGAATGTTGCATATGCGTTTGATGCGTCTTTATGATAAAGAAACTATAATACGCTAGTAGACGTTTCGATTGAAGAATATGAACGACATGTGTCTTGATTACAATTAAATTAGATGACATATCACATTTTAATCTCTATGTCGATTTTGCCGATAGATTATTCTTTAATTTTTTGAAAATAATTATATTTCAGACTCGGTATAGAAAAGGCTAAACGAATGTTATTAACTGGTGATAAAATAACAGGTATCGAAGCTGAAAAACTTGGACTTGTATTAAAATCTGTTCCACGAGAACAATTAAATACGGAAGTTGAACAATTAGCTCGACGAATGTCAACAGTACCAATCAATCAACTTGTCATGCAGAAATTAATGATCAATCAAACATTAGAAAACATGGGTTTAAGAACGACACAAATGTTTGCTACATTATTCGATGGTATTGCACGTCATTCTCCGGAAGGAGTTGCATTTAAACGTCGATCTGAAAGTGTCGGATGGAAAACAGCTGTAAAAGAACGAGATCTTGGCACATTCGATTGGAAAGTTGATGTACCCATAGAAACAAACGATAAACATAATGATAATAAGTCTTAATTGTACACTACTAGGATTTTGTTTTTTTTCAAAAAATACATCATGGAAACATTGAGAATTTTGATAATAAATGTTTTGATTCCAACATATAAGCAAATAACAATCATTTATTGGTTTTTCTTGGTCAACTCTTAATGTAATAGATTACGAAAATTTTGAAAGAGACTTGTGTGTATTGTTGAATGTTTGTGCAATACAATCAATGTTGAGATTGAATTTATTTGTGTTTTTAACGTTTCAACAGCTTTATTTCAAGTTCATTTTAGTTTTTAACACGTCAATTCTTTTTCTTTTGATGAATTGAATTAGTGTTAAAGATTGTGAATCAGATGGTTTTATCATAGATAAAAATATTTACATTAAAAAATTTAATGGAAAGAAACACAGTTTTTCAATGTTATCGAGTGCAAATTGATTCTGTTTCTTTTTCCTGTAAAGAAAAGATGTACTTTATAAGATATCATAAAAAATGATATTGAAAAAAATCCTTTAGCATAAATGAAAGTACGAAATTGATTTATTTTAGTAATTACTAAAGTTTAAATAATAATTTCATTAATTATATCTTGTTAGTTTTTACTAAATTTATCTTGAAGTAAATAAAAGAAAAACAATATTTCATCAAAAGAAAAAAACATAGTAATTAATATCATAAACGTCGACAATTAAATATAATAAGTGTTAATACGAGAAAAATGATACACCAAAATGATGTAATTAAAAACGCTTGTTGTACAACAATATGTTTAATACCCCATCCTAAACAAAATGAAAATGAAGAAATAAATCCGAAAAGATCACCGAGAATTTCTACCTTTTAAAAGTATTCCACGCATGCCAACAATAGCTTTTGTCATTGGTAACCATAGTGATATTGTTCGCAACCATACTGGCTGTCCTTCAATTGGCCATACAATACCTAAAATAAGGTATAGTCGGTATTTTACTCAGCATGTCTCTATGATCTTCATATCGATTATTACCACTTAGCAATAACATCGGATAGAACATAGCCATCGTTATTTGATGAGCATTGATTTCAGTTGTAAAAATCGTTGAAATTACCAATCCTTTATAAGAAGAAATATTTTTGCGCTTTATTAATATCGGATCAATTTTTATTCTACAGTGTGAAAGTTTGACATCAAATATTCGCTCATTTATTACAATCAGGAATTTATTTTTCGTTTGTTGAATATTCATTTCTGTTTGACTCCTCGAGAACAACTCAATGACTCTTAATAAATTCGATCAGAACTATAGCATTTATGATCGTACAAGTCGATTAATGACTTAAAAGCACCGTCTCTATATTTTGTGGTTGACTGTCTGCTTGAATTGGTATGTCAAAAAGGTGTTTTTCGAGAATGAAATTCTATCTGAAAGGATAATTAGATATAGAACATTGACTAATACAACTTGTCTTGCGAAATGAAACCTTGACAT
>OENT01002899.1:0-16590 GCA_900239685.1 Rotaria macrura
CGAACGAAAAAAATTAAAACATATATTTTCTTACTCAGTTCGATGAGCTCTATCCAACCGTATATAAAAACCAAGAAAAAAAAATTTGCTTTAATTTTGCATTGTTTGCACCTTAAGTCACAATTAAATCATAGACATAAATAAGAAAAAAAATACTACATCAAATAAGAGACATGTTTTCTAACATCTACCCAAAATATATCACGTAAAAAAACTTGATAAAAGTCGATATGAATGGATATCAATGGTTGGAGACTTGCTTTCTTACAACGTCATTTTTGGTAAATAAATGTTATCTTTTTAACGATGTCTCTCGATTTCGTAGCACATTTTTCAAGTGTTTCTGTAGATGAAGTTTCATTATGCATGAACATATATTTATCTATTCGACCTAGTTGGGAAATTTAGTTCATACAAATCAAATGTCAATTTAATATTGCATCTTGACTGTGTTATCATACTTCAGTTATCGAGAGTATAAATTCAATATTAGATTTCAGTTTTTCTTAGATAAACTTCAGTTCTACTTCTAGAAATATAATCCATGTTGTATATGAGCCCTATTTAGACTCGTCCATAAGAAACATATTGGGAGCTGCTGGAATCAATCTAGGTTTGAAATTATTATTACTAATAAAAGTGTTGCGGAAACAAAATTCGACAATTTTGTGTCATGTGAAAATTGCAAATCGCACACAGCTTCATTATGGACGTGGAAGTTAGGGGAAGGGGTGAGTGTAACTCTTGCTGTGATTATCGTCCGGAGTGTCAATAGAAACGGGAAAAAAAAGCACACACTCGTCACTCAAGTGACCCACAGTCACACCTTTCTCATGAGACAGTCTACACCAGGAGATCTCAATTCCAAACGCGACGAGGACAGCTATGACTTTTTTCACAAAGGAAAATGGAAGAAGGAGACACAGAATGAACATTTAGGAAAGGAGTCTAGTAATGACGCTCACGATCAGTCAGAAAGTAGTGTTGGCTATTAGATTTCCCGATGGTGCTAGTCAACTTTTGAAGAATTGAAATCTATTCCTGAGCAGTTATTAAAAAAAATGCAACAGTGCTGTATTATAGTTTAGGAGCCTTTTGCTTATAAGTAACTATGAATACTTCCGTTTTGTCTGTAAGCAGTTTATTTGTATGAGAATAATGAAAGCTCATCTAAATACACGGGTGATTACCTTTGTGTTTTTTGTACCAAAATAAATTTAGGGGACTTCTGGAAGGTTCCACGTCCTCTCAGGTGTTGAGTTTAAGATCATTTTAAACATATATCTATTTCATATCACGAAATCTTCTCTCTTCAATGTACAGTAGAAAAAAAATTGAAGCCTACATTATTAAAGAATAGAATACAAACTAATCTATTTACATACAAAATCATTATGAATCTTAAATATCTAGGAACTTAAATTGTATAGAATGCTGTAACGGAAATTTCATCTGATATGTATTCTATTCATTCGCTTCTCCACGGCAGCCAATTCTCACGATAAAGATGCAGATGCTTGATCGAAAACGTCGGTTTTATTGACATTTTAATTTATGAGTTGAGACAGTCTTCAAGAAATGATGTATAATGGAATTTCATAAGTACATTTCACATTGTCTAAATTTCAAAGCGTTTAAGAAAATTTGAAATTATTCATCATTCTCTTATTTATCTATAGGAGACACGTGCACATTCGTTCTAATGACTTCGACATAAGTATTTAGTGCGCGTTTATTCTCTTAAATTATTCAAAAACGAAAAGAAGAATGATAAATGAAAATTTTGATTTTTTAAAATACTTGATCTATTGTCTCACATTGAAACAATCGTTTTTTCATGTATTGATTTCGACAGATATGGGCAAGTGTTGATTTTGTTCGAGAATATTTTTCGATTCTAACGAAAAGCTTTGCAGACACTTTGAAATAAAAGAAAAAAAAATTATTTGCATGCAATAAAAAACAAAACTCGTGCTTCAAAAGACGAATGTATGTGACCCGAAAAAAAAATATTCATGTGATCCATTTTTCTCTGCCTCGATGATTATTTCAACGTCGAAATATACGAAAACAAGTAGTTACTCGTTTGAATGAAATACAATTTTCTCCTTTCTTTATCGAAGTATGGATCGTTTCTCACATAAAAGAGAAAAAACATTGGTAGCCCTCTCATGAAACAACAACTTTTTTGTTTGTTTAAAAATGCATCGTAATTCAATAGAAAAGAACAAATAAATTTTTCTTCATGAATTTTTACTCACAAATATATTTTATTACAAAAACAGCAAATATATTTATATAAAATGAAAACTAGAACAAGATGAAATCAATGCGAACAAAACAAAAAAATTCCATAGATATTGTACATTTACTAAATGGTAACATAGTTATTGTCACAGCATCTTTGCTAGTATTCAATATTCGTAGCAATGTATATAACTTCTGCTGCAACTGAATGATTCGTATATTTATAACGTCAGAAAAAAATCATTTGTTTCACTTCGTACAAGTCGACATTATCTGATTAAAAGAGCCTAGTTTCGAACTTGATCCATTACATCTAGTCATTAGAGCAATCGATGGTTGTAAATTTTTGATTACATCAATTATTTCTGGAACAATAATGACTTCACCATTTTTCATTTGAAAAAAAAGCCACATTTCCAAGACTATGATAGATAATTGACCAGTTGCATTACTTGTTATATTGCATCGACTAGTAATATTATCGGATATTGTCGATGTTATGTGATCTTAAGTGTAGTACGTTTCTGAAGACGTCGGTATTGTATTTGTAGTTGGTGAATCTCGATTTTGCATATCACGCAAATCGTAGGTATTGGTCTCTGAAATGTGTTTGTAGTTTTAAATTACGTTTATTGACATATCATACTTACTTGTTATTATTTTTTCGACACTAGGTGTAATATTAGGCGTTGACGAAAAGGATATTAGTGTTAGATTAACTAATTTATCTTCAAAAGTACTATTCAAAACTTTGTTTATATCACTAAGGATGGTATCAGTTGTTTCTAGTACGTTATAAAACAGTAGTAATTCGTATGACTCGATGAATCTATTAAAAACGATGTTTGCCGATAATTTCAGAACAACTGAAGTCTCTTGAGATCGTTCACTGGCGAGCATAGCAATCAGAAAACCAACGATGAAAATACAAACAATCAAAACTACTATTAACGTAGCCAGTATTTTTCATAGAAATAATTGTCGATCAGTGTTTATCATTGGTACTGTTGTAATTTGCCGAACGAAACGAGAATAATATTAGAAATAACTTAGCTACTCTATTTTTGAAAAAGCCAACATTTATGATAGTAACGAACAAAATTGATCGCGTTATTCATGCGCAAACGTAAATAATAAACTATATATGAGTAGCGTTTTCATAAAAACAAAAAGTAAACTGTCTAGATAGTAAAGGCACAGAAAAACGATAAAAAATAGAAGTAACTGAGGGCTATGTAACCTCAACTTAGTGATGCATGATAAAAAGCAAACCGTTCAAAACGTTGGACAGCAAGCTACTTATCACCAATGTATCTTAAGCATAAGATGCTTTTATTTCATGTCTCATTTTCTTCATATGATTAATTTTGAAAAATGATATCTTTTTAATTAATCTCTCAATCTTTGTCCTGTTTCTCCGAGTCTACTTGATGATAGGAAATAATTGTAACCGTGCCAAAGACTGTACGTATGATTATGTTTTTATAATAATTTGGCATCACATTGATATTTGAGAGACACGTAAAACACCAAAACAATCGTCATCACGTCTAGTATCTACGCTCCAAAAATTATACTGTATGACTCACACGCGTTAGAGGTATTGTCATATTGCTAGAAAATGAAATAATTCAACCTAAATAATTATTCATAAGATCGATCATATCGATGCTCTACGTTATTGAAACGCATGAGAAACTCAATAACAACGTCATTAAAAAGGAATGAAGAGTATTTAGTTTTTTTTATAAAGATCTATTCCAGATGAACATCAACTTGATAGGCACAGTAATTAAAAACGTAAGCAATTTCATCGTTCGATTAGTTTTTGCCAATAAATTGCCGATTCATTTTTGTCTTCGGTGGCTATGAGTCAAATGCTTTGATATTTATAGTGTAGATGCTAGAGGTCACGGAGGTTACTCTGCCATTCTTCACTTCTTAAAATGCCGCTATGATGTTGAGTTATTATACAAATAAAATCGGAATAGAAAACAAAAACAAATAGAAGAGCGAACGTCATAGGGTGTCATTTAAACTAATACCAATGATAGTAGTATCAATTTTTCATTGATTAAGATTAAGTCAGTCACAAAGAATCTCGTTTCATTGACGCATATGTATGCAACTACGTATTGTTATATGAGTATTTTAGGACAGGCAAGATATTGAATTGAAAATAATTATTTCTTTAACTAGTGTAAAAAAATAGCACGAAGTCTATTTATTTATAATCTACTTTTTACTCTAGACTGATTTATTCTATTGTGACTTTGTGTTGATTGAAATCTATCAATGAATATTTATCAAAGTTCGAATGTTCTGAGAATATGGATGTAAGCATGGAAACAGTTGGCGGCGGAGTCATTACGCTTGAACAGGCTTAAATTAGAACGGATCAAGATATGATAAAACTTGATGAAGTATTCAAATTTTCTAAGTTTAACTTTTGTCTGATAGACACTACCTGTCTACAAGATCCATCAATACTGACAATGAACTCTTGTTGCTGATCGTGAGACGGCTGAATGGTTTTTTGCGAGTTCCTATTTAAGATAATTATTGAAGAATTTCAGATAGTTGAATGAAATGGCTCGTTTCGGAGATCAAAGTCAGATAGATAAACAAAATCAAATGATATCCTTTTTTTCACAACGAAAAAAGGCCAAGATAGTTTTCATGGCAAGCCAGTATCTGTTGAAGTTCTATCAAGAAGTTCAATGGTACTGAAAGTGAATCCGGCTTATCTACACAAGTACCATTGTTATAACAGAAAAGTCACATGAAACACATTTTTTATTTACTATGGATATGAATTCTTGAGTATACCGATCGACAAGGGAGATCGTGATTTTAAAATCTCTGTGATACATACCTCTGACTGCATGCCATTTATGGCAAGGTGGTTTATGCTAAGTATACATAGGTAAATCTTGATTTCAATGAATATAGTAAATACGAATACTTAAATGCCATTCTATCGGTTTTCTTCTCGATTTATTTTATCAAAGTTTTCACTTTTGTTTTTATACCACAAATACTAAACACATCCATATTGACAACGAACTTCTGAACGGATCTAATGAACCACAAAAAAGATCACCCTATAGAAGACTTGATTACTATTGTTAAATACTGAACGTCAAGTAATTGAATATTTGACGAAAGAGAAATGATTTTCTATTTTTCTTCACTAATATCCACATTCACGTTACTTTACTGTCTACGTTTTGATAATAACGATTTCATGAAAGTTCTCTTTGAAATTTGTGTTCAACGATAAGTCTCGTGAAAAAACCGTTCCGAATCGTATTATTTTTCTTAAGTGTTTGTTCGATATCAACATAAATATCATACTCGAAAACGATTATTCATCGTGAGATTCCTCAATATCTTGTGAAATACACATTTGATTGACATGTATGGAGAAAGACAAACTAGACCAATCATGAATACGTCAGTTTGTTTGGATAGGAATGGCTCTTCACATTAAAAACTATTATAGTAACATCATTATATTCGAATTTTGAAAACGAAAAGCATATTCAGTGAATCTCTTTTACTCGCAATACCCTTCATTTTGTCTAGTCTTTACTCGAAATTGTTCATGGCATTAGACTTATGTTTTTTTTGACATGATTTTTATGAAATTTTTTTGCATATCTTATAAAGAGCGTACCATAATTATGACTCATCCAATGATGATTGAATGATGCTGCTCTAATGATTATACCATCGTCGCATATCTGAGAAATTGTAGTTTAAAAAAAATACTTTTACTACGGTGTTTTCCTGTGAAATTTTAGCTTGATATAACGACATTTCTGATATTGCGTCAAAATCAAAAGAGAGTTGCTGAAGGTACATGACATGGGCCATCGGTAGTAGGAATCTTTTGAGACTCATGAATATGAGAGTAATAAAAAAACGAACTTTTAAGAATTGGAAAGTGTGCAAGAGTCAATAACATGACATTTTCTATTTATCTTATTTACTATTTTATCAATGGTTTGACAACAAGGTATAACAATATTTTTCAAATAACATGTTTTTCTTGTTTCAGAGGCCAAGCAATATTTTGGGAATCTGGTAATCTTACGAAATATTCTGTGAACAGATAGAGCCGCAAATTCACTTGAATTCTACCATTATCAACATGTTTCTGATAGTTAATGAGATGAAAATTTAAAGTCAGTAGAGACCATTGTCCGTTCCCCTATTCTCTAATGACAAGTACAAAACGATTCTCTTTCAAACAAATGTGTGAGTATTATCATCTGTATGTTGAATAATATTCATACAGTCAGCGAAGGTGAAGAAAGACATTTGAAAAAGAAAATAACGACATTTTATTTCTATATTAAATGAAAGATACTTCAGTGTCTGAGAAACGAAAACTTCAATACATATTTATATCGCAGTAATATTGTAAAGTGAGTATTGGATACTCTCATCTTTTTCAGTCATTCAGCACTTTATAAGAAGGAATTTTCTTTGATACGTGAGCTGTATGAAAACATGTTGATAAAATTGATGCGTATGTCAACAATGCCTTTATTATCAGTTTTTGTCTGACAAGAAGAAATTTCCATGTATACACTATATAAATAACCGTGTTTAGATGCACTTCATCAGTTTTTTAAGAAAATCTTCTTGTTGTCTAGAATACAAAATGAATTCTAATTAGAGATGAGTAAAGAACTATCTGGTTCTGCTGAAAGAATCAGATCTGTTTTAAAAACGTCAATAGTGGAAGAGCATTCAGTTCATACATGTTTTATAGAAATATTTTCTTTTGAAAGCAAGTTTGTTCCGGGTGCTGTATATTTTTTGTTGTCTGAGAAAATGAACATTTACACTCAGACTAGACCAGATTGGATTTCGATCTCCATCTCAGCGACGTTTGATTTAGACTCTAAATTAGCCACTGTTAGTGACCCACTAATAGACAAATACTTTGCAGAACCACCTTACTTTTTAAAGAAAATTTATCCCGTCGATGTGCACACCGGAGTGTTTATTAATTGTTTTCATTATTGAGATATATTCAGTTTTACTAGAGACCGATGACAATAAAATTTCATGCTCATGTCTAATTCAGATCAGTAAGAAACACTTTTAATATCAGATAGCAACTTCTTCACTTTTAAATATATATTTACATCGTGGCAAATTTTTATTGAATTCTCAGTCAAAAAATTGTTTACTATGCAAAAATCCTTATCATCAACTCTACATGAACAATTGTTTTACTTAAGTTTCTATCAGTAATACTATTTACTTTAATTGGACAAAGGACTAGAGCTTTTCATTGTAGATTTGTTATTTTAATACCTTTCATCATCATCACAGTATTTAACAAATAACTAATTTTTATTGATTTTATTTCAAAATTAAACATGTATTCATTCAGCTCTATTCCGGCATCGTCTGGTTCCTCGTTCACTGTTCAATCTAGATTAAAACTCATCTGGAACAAGATACGATATTCGAATCCTTTATTAGCTTGCTTGATTGACGTCGATGATACCAGTAATACTGCCAAAACTATTCTCCAACAGACGAACGTGGAAACAGAAGAAGTTCTGAAGTTATTGCTAGCGCCGATTAACGTTCAACTTGTAAAAATGAATGAAGAGTTCTACATTCATCTATTAGCCACTCATGGAAATATATGGGCAAAGATAAGTAAACCTCAGCATGAAGAAGAACCAATGGATACCACGAGTAACACTGATGAATCAATAATGGCAAATACGTTGAACGAAAATTCAGATGATTCGATTGTTTTACACAGAAACATTTTACAAGCTAAAGATAGGCCAAATATCGTTCATTCGGCAGTTACAGAGGCACTGAAGAACTTTCCTTCTAAACCCTGTTACAGTAAGGAGGCTTGTCTGCTTCATTCTGCATTTTCAACAATGGAATCAACTCTTGGAATCGTTCCTGGTGACGTGGTATGCGCCAGAATTTATACGCCATATCTACGGAAGACTATTCTAGCCCCTCGTTATCATTTCGGGGTTTATATTGGAGAGATTGAGACCAAAGACGGTGATAAACTTCAAGATGCTGTAATTGATATTAACAAGGATGGAGAAACCAAAAATATTTGCATCCGAGCCGTGCCTCTGGTCGGCAGTGAAAAAGGCATGTGCTTTGTTTGGGAGAACAAAAAGAGTACTCATCCACCTTTGCTGTTCAAATTGATATATGAAGGATGAACAAAGAAGCAGAAAGATGATACTGCAACAAGAGCGATAGGTATATATTATAATTCGGATAAATATTTGAAAAAATATGATCTTCAATCGAACAATTGTGAACACTTCGTAAATGTATGTGCTTTCGGTATTCCTTATTGTGAACAACGTGTTCGATTCATTATGACGACGACATTCAATCTCTTGAAGGGAAGTAGTAATCTAACTTTACAAATTGCACGATTTGTTATGATAAGTTTGAGTGAAGTAACTGAAATCGAGGGAAAATTCCCAAAGCTCATTCGTTTCCTTGGTGAAACGGTAACTTTGGGATTGCTTGTTTTCGAATTGGTCTTCAACATTATTTGGGATATGTATCTCCTAAAAAAGACAGGTCGTTTCACAAGTACAAACATAAAGCTCATTATCAAACGTCGTTTATTACCGATGGCTCCAGAACTGTTTGTGGCGGTGTTGTTTTTGGTGATCTCTATCTGTTGTTTTGTCAGCGGACCTATTGGATTTGGTGTTGGAATGATCAGTCTAATTATCATTTTTACATTACGCTTCACCGCTCGACCTCATATTCAAAGATGGATCGAAAGAGCCGAAGCTGCACGCCGTGAAGATTTTCTTCAATGGAGTCCACGTGAAGTAGCAACACTCGCGTTGGAAATAACAGAAGATGACAACGCACATGAAGATCTGCTGGTGAATTTTGAATGTAAGCAGCTCTCCGGAAAAGTGATCACTCGACTAATCAAAGAGGAACAAGAAGGCATTCTTGAAACACCACTTGCCACCACTCTTGAATTTCTTGATCCAATGGGGTTGGACAGATTTAAACAGAATCTGAAGGGTATCTTGGGTCACTTTGACATATCGGAACAACTTAAAAGTAAAATAGAACTAACGTATCAAGAACGGTCGTTAACTATTGATACTGCTGATATGTCTACAATGTCCGTGCGTCAAATTCTAGAAATGGCCAGACTCAATTGGCATATTGATTTTAAGAAAGGTCAATGGCAATTGAAGACCGTAGACTCAGTGACCGGAGAGAGGGAAGTAGTCGCGTCTTACATCATGGATAACTCAATAGACAAAAAAATATATGCTATACAAGATTCCTCGATCAAATTGAAACTTTCTTACGAGAAACCCTCTGAATGCTGCTTGCTTTAATTCAAGTCATCACAGAGTGAATGAGAATTCTGATGGGCAGCGGCCGATGATCGATCAATATTAATGTGGTATTAGATTGTTTAGCAGTCAATCTGATTTTCTTTCGCGAATTTTTGCATACTCTTTGTAAAAGATTTGGTCATAAAAATGCTTTTTCCTCAAATGAAACACTCGTTACTGACTTTGAAGGATGTGGGTAGTATCCGTGTCTGGGTGTACGTGAGTATGCAGAGAGCAGATCCTGATACCCTAAACCCCCGTTCATTCTTGACGTTCTTTACTGTCATGTAAGCAATGATGCAAAAATATGCTCCAATATACACAAAAGGACCAGCTTTTGAATAACCAGCATCAAGAGTTGCATCGTGTTTCACATATTAACCTCACAGAGGTGGCATTAATGGCTTTCATCCTTGCTTTTTCTTTTCTTCTTCGTTCTAAGATTCACAACGACTGTTATTAATTAGTTACTTTAAAAGGAAAATTAATTATTGATCAGATTCCGTGTAATGATGATATTTGTAAGCGCTTCTGAGCGACGCATTAGATATGACTAATCAAAAAAAAGACGATATTGTTCCCAAGCTGATTGTTGCTCTCAATTAACGAATGAGACGAAGGCATTGTTGTTTGAGAATCTTCCGATATAGTTGACTCGACAATAAGTTTATGTAAAACGTTTTGCAGTAATTGATCAACCAGAACCACCGTCCGATATAGATGAATATTGTGTAGAAAAGAAGTGATAACGGAAATGTAGGCGTTGCATTGTAGATCCCATAGAGATAAAGTACAACGTAGGGTGTATTCAAAATGAATGTTAGATTCCCTTGAACCAAAAGCATTACTGTGAGATGTAGATTGCGTCGACTCAGAGTTGTTCTAGTCGTGTTGACAGCTGTTATTCCATTTGTGCTCTGCTGAGCAGTAGTTCGTCTTTGGCACTGTTTCATGTTACGATAGATGAAAAAACAAAATATGAATAGAAATAGAGGGATGATGCCACCGTTAAACATAGCATAGAAATATCCGTCGATTATAATAAAAAATGAAGCTTCTTTCAACTGAACTGAACATTGAATGGTTTTGCTTGGAGTATATCTTATCAGATCGTATGAAATAGGGATGTGCAATGAAAATAATATCCATACCAGGAAAACGATCGTGATCAGAATACGGCTTACTTTCAATTGACTTACTTTACGGATCGCTTGATAAGATGAACTTGTACAAAAACGATCAATCGATGAAAGAACAATACAGGTCGATGAGAGACAAGGTAAGAGGAAGTAGATATAATTTCCCATTTTGCACCAGACGTTAGTCTTATTTATATTGGCAAATAGCTGTTTATTAAATAAACTGATGATTTCCATAAGAATCAATGTGTTTATAAAGCACATATCGGTGATCGAACCCACGATGGAGTAAGTTGAATATGGATTCGTCCGAAATTGTTTATGGAAGAATGTGAGAACGTTGAGCGTGGACCCAATATTTCCGGTGATGTACAGAAGAAGCATCATGTATTTATCCATCACCGGCAGAATCACTGATGCTCGAACCAAATCGGCTGGCAGTGTAACTGTTATAGTTGAACTGTTTGACATATTTCTTTTCTTGTTGCAGTCGAAATGAATGTTCTTTCCTCATTGAACCAAAGATGCAATGAACTATTTTTAATCTCATTCTACTTTTTTTCCTCTCCGTCATTTAACTTTTACGCGTTATCTTTGCTGTTTTCTCAGGTTTAAAGAATACGATAGCCATTATCATTACAAAGATTGTTTTCCAAACTATATAAACAAAAAAAGCAATTATGTGAGATAGACTCACATTACTAACAACATTTTCTCGGTGTTACTTTTATAACTTTATGAGGCCAAAATTTTCGCTTCGTTTGATTATATAGGCATTGATATATTATGTGTATGAATTCGATTTATGATTTGACTGATGCAACTTCTCTTTCTGATTCAATTAAACTTCGATGAAATCTACAGGATTGAATGTTTTCGTTTCGAATTCTATCAAAGCATCATAGACAAATCTTAGAGTACTGTGAAAATTTTGTACTATAGTGAATAAAAGGCAGCACATATGGTATCTGCTATATATCGCTGGCGTGGCTGTGAGTCAACGAAGATTGAAACTGACAACCGCATGATAACTGTTATACAAAGCATCTATATCGTATACGTAAATTACATTTTGATATGCCCCCGTGGTCTGATTACTTGTTTTATATTCATGCAAGAATGCTGGATGCAGTATTGGGCGGTTCTTGTCCTCGATCTAGTCAAAGCAAGCTTGAACTTCGTCACTAGTCTAATTATCTAACTTTGGTCAAGCAAAAATTGTATACTCAGAAACGATAGAAAAGAAAGAGAATGAAATTGTTTACATTCAACAATGTATGATGGCAAAGAAGTCTCTTCGAAGCATTAGCCAACTTTTTACATATTATTTCTCTCATGCGAAAATAATTAACAAAAATAAAACCTTTCTAGGATAACCACTTCAGAGGTGTAAGGTGTGGGTATTTCCTTCTTCCTACAAACCAAGCCGACCCACACTCAGACCTCCGAATCCAACCAAAATATGCTGAAGATTCGAGACGACTTTATTTTTCTCAACTTGGTATTTGTTCCATATTTATAAAACATAAACTTAAAGATTTAAGAACTATAGGACACTAATATCAGGCTGAGCGAATAAAGCTGACCAGAATTTACCGAAAATTTTGATTGAATTTGAAGAACTCTTACACCGAAAAGTTACGATCTTTAAATGAATGAAAAAACGTTCAGTGCACCTCTAAAAGGGAATCTAAAAATAGAACAGGACACGAACTCTCACGCTAAAGTGGTTATGACTTCAATAGTTAAATTGTTTGTGAATGATTCTCATTAATCGTTTACATCGTTTTCACTAATTTTTTAATCGACGACTAAACAGTAACTTACATTATCATTTATAGTTAATCTAGTTTGAATAATGTAAATCGTTAAATTTTTTTGATTGGTCGCCAAAAATGAGTAAAATCAGTTGGAACAACTTTAAATTAAATTTTTGGTAAACTATGATTAACACGTTTTCGGCGACTAATCAAATGTTTTTAACAATTTAAATTATCTAAGAGTTAATATTAAGCGTTTTCGAATGACACATCATGCTTCTTAAATACAACTGAATGCAATCCAGAGTCGTTCTTTTATTGATTCTGCATGAATAAGAGCAGTTGTGAGCTGTTTGCGACAAAATGACGCAATGTGTATTTACATACATTTTTTTATTTAGCTAGAGGCTCATACACTAATAATTTCATAACACCAGTCACTATGAGTATTATTTCACCCAAAATTCCTGGTATTTTATTAAGTGTATTTTACATAAATCTGTGCGAAAATAGCCATCTGGGGATTTTTCACGATTCAACATCAATGGCAAAGCTATGAGAAACAAGAGGTATAAAATTCAGGTTTGTCTTGCCAATTCTTATTCTATTTTCAACCACGGTGGTAAACACTAATACAGACTACTGTCGAATATTTCTTACAACAGCATGTCCAAGCAAAGACTGTCTCGTTTTTTTTTCTAGAGTAGTTCTTTCGAAAATTTTAATAAAATACTGCGGAAACATCTCTATCTTCGTAAACATGTAATCGCTGTCACGCTTACTAATCAGAAGGATATGATAGGATCATTCGTATAATTCAAGATTCAATTAGAAATGTTAATTACGTTTCGAAGTTTATTTCTCACCCATTATCAAGCAGCCTTGATAGGACATGTTGTCGTAAGAAATATTCGACAGTAGTCTGTATTAGTGTTTACCACCGTGGTTGAAAACAGAATATGAATTGGCAAGACAAACCTGACTTCTATACCTCTTGTTTCTCATAGCGTTGCCATTGATGTTGAATCGTGAAAAATCTCCAAATGGCTATTTTCGCACAGAATTCCTGGTATTTATTAAGTGTATTTTACATAAATCTGTGCGAAAATAGCCATCTGGGGATTTTTCACGATTCAACATCAATGGCAAAGCTATGAGAAACAAGAGGTATAGAAGTCAGGTTTGTCTTGCCAATTCATATTCTGTTTTCAACCACGGTGGTAAACACTAATACAGACTACTGTCGAATATTTCTTACNTAATTAACATTTCTAATTGAATCTTGGATTATACGAATGATCCTATCATATCCTTCTGATTAGTAAGCGTGACAGCGATTACATGTTTACGAAGATAGAGATGTTTCCGCAGTATTTTATTAAAAGTTTCGAAAGAACTACTCAAGAAAAAAAACGAGGCAGTGATTGTTTGTTTTTCTCAACTATATTACATGATGATTTTCTATTGTTCTTTTCAGATACTATGAACTTCGATGCGAATGATTTCCAATATGCATCTGACAAATTGTCTGAAATAGAAAATAAACTTGTCAGCGACGGCTACGTTCGAGTACAATTTCGTGAGAATGATCTACGAACTAGTCCTATTGAGATCAAGGAAATTGAAGGCTTCTTAGTTGATTTTATTAAAAATTTGGGAGGTGAATGCTTGACTCATGATGCTGACGAGAATTCGTTCGTCTGGCATGTACGACCAATGTCGTGTAGCTTGGATGCTAATTCTTCGCTGGCACGATCTCACACCGATCATGAATTTCCATTTCATACTGACTGTTCGTACGAATCCAATCCACCCGAGTACATGACATTGTTCGTTCTACAGCAAGATCAATTAGGAGGTGGACAATTCGAAATCATTCGAGTATCAGATATTATCAATCTATTGTCCGAAGAAAGTAGGAAGACTTTAGCGATGGAAAACTTTAAAATCTCTGTTCCAATGGAATTTCGCAAGACAAACGATGTTGATCACATATACGGGTCAATTCTTCTCGATCATCATCAAGTTCGTTATCGACCAGATATTCTTCACGATCACAAATGTAACGCCTTGGACGAACTTGAATCGATCATCAGTCGAGTTCCAAAACATATACCGAAATTGGAAAAATATACTATGATTCTCTTGAATAATCGAAAATATCTTCATGCTCGCACAAAAATTCTTGACCCTAGTCGTCATCTGCTTCGTATTCGATTTAACAGAAGAGTTCCCTACACTGTTTTCTCTAGATTCAATGAAGCTAAATTACGTCCCGAATATTTGACGTTGCCAGACACCTTGCTCGATTATTTTCAAGATCAGCATAGTCGCTTGTACAAGACCTTGAAACTAATTGTTCAACAATACAATCAGGCGACAGAAGTGGGCGCCGAAATTCGACGTACATTTCGATTCGAACCAAAAATCCACAATCTTCTCTGTGAATTGAATGTCCACCGCCCAGAGTTTCACATCGGCAATTACCGACCAGATATTCTGTTCACCAAAGAACATCGTTACAGTATGAATGGCAAACTTCGATTCGAACCAAAAATATGTGAAATCAATGGCATGTTCGCATGGAATGGATGTTTTCTTGCACCAGCAATCTCTCCATGTGACAATGATAATCAAATTTCAGTCAACTTCGATACTATGCTCAGCACTGTCTTTGAATCTTCTCAATTTGATACGACAAAATCGATGACGATTCTAAAATTGAAAGAAGGTGGCCTCGATATACATCTATTTCAGAAATACTGGATCAATAAGTATTATCAAAAATGTTCTATAATTCATCCTGATCAAGTGCACGTTGTCGATGGACAATTCTTTGATCGAAATGATGGACGTCCAATTCAGCAAATGATTTTAGAATTACACCAAGACGAAATCTTGGCATTGCCCGAACATATTATTCATGGCTTAATTCACAGTAGCCAACTACGATACATGAATGATCTGCGAACAATTTTTCTTGTGCACGACAAACGAATGTTCTCTCTTCTGTCCAATCAATCATTCTTGAATGCTCTTTGGCAAACAGATTATGATCAGATAAAGATTTTGACACAGTTGATACCTAAGACTTATATTATAGGTCAAATGCCGTTCTATGTTCGAGAATGCGTTCTGGCGATGAAAAACAATTGGTGTATAAAACCGAATCTTGGAGGCAAAGGAGAAAATATGAATATCGGTAAGTATTGTGATGATTATTTCCAATTTTTTCTTTCATAAAGAAAACTATTGCATTGAAATGCATACTCACAAACGACTTCATTTTTTGGGGGAATTTAGGCACTGATGTCTCCGACGAAGATTGGTCTCGTCTCTTGCTCGATCCAAATCATCAAGAATGGATTATTCAACAATATCAAGAATCAGTTCAATACGAGTCGATGAATCTATCTATGTTAGCGTCGATTGATGTCGTCTATTGACGCTAAGCCTTTAGTTACTGTTTGTATATCGTGAAGTTCCATCTTCACCTATTCCGTAATCGATTGGATATTGTAAACTCACGTGATCGATTATATACATATATATGAGTTCTTTTTTGTTCGTTCGGCAGTGATTGTTATCATACTCTGTGTTATTCTTTTGATCGTTTTTGTTACACTACTATTAAATACAACTACGTGATTTGTTTGCAAAGAACATACTTATACTCATATACACAGGAGAATCATTCCAACCATTGGATCCGACAGGCATCCGATCATATTTCTATCGGGGGATTCGGAAAGCTGCGCACGAAATATCAGACTATTCGCTGTGCATGAACAAAGCTTGAATGGAGAAGGGGAGAACAAAAAAATCTAGCTTTTTTGAATTCAAGCTCAAAATACTCATTCTAGAGTTAAATCAAAAATGGAACGTAGTCTAATCCAAAAATTTTCGAATTGTAATTAATACACATTTAAGCCTTTTAATACTTTAATCCAATCAAGCTAAGCTCGTTTTTGAAAATTTAGTAAGTATATGACAACAGATAAGAAAATTAACTAACTAAATGTGCATGGGTTCTATTAAGAATGTATTTTTCAA
>OENT01002900.1:0-16588 GCA_900239685.1 Rotaria macrura
TTAAGAGTTTCTGATGGTAAAAAATGGGTAACAGAGCTTTCGGAAACCCTTGAAACAGTTCCCGAGAGTAAGAAAAGGGTTTCCGAGCCTCGCAAACCTTTTTGCGTTGGTTTTCTGGGAAACGGTTATTTTTTAGAGAGTATTACCGCTTAGGACGTGGCACTGATAGCACAGACAAAATTAGGGATCCGTTTGGCGCATTGTTATTCATTGAACAATTAACTTGTTTTTTGTATAGTGTGTAACACTGTTCCGAAATTATATTTTATATAAAAATGTTTTCTTTTGAGTGTAGCGAAATGTTTAACAGTTGAAAAAACAACGAAAAATAATGCACGATACAGATTACCAACTTTATCTGTGCTATCAGTGCCACGTCCTAAGCGGTAATAGAGGATCATGCTCTCTTACTGCCCAACGACCATGCCAGAAAATACAGTAGTTGAAAGCATACCTTGCTTATACTTATAAAAGTAAAAACCCCTGAAATATCTGAGATCTTCCAAAAACCTGGGAAGTTTTCTAGAATCCGAGCAAAAATATACTCCCTAAGGTGTATAAATAGCAGATATCGATGATATGCTTCCAATAACTCAGTGGAAATAATTTTCATCTCTTTTAGTGCCTCCTGATAAGAGAAATTTTCTTGGAAGCAGTCTGGTTCTCCAGAAACTTTTCTCCAAGGTATTGTTAACTGGCATCGAGTTTTTCTAGTTAAAGATATAGAACCTGATACTTTCTTGCATATGAAACTAAAATGAAGCTTTTACGATACATTCTCTAACTTGACAAGGCATTTCAAAATAAGGCATTTGCGCTGGGAAATGAAGAAAAACCTCGCTTTTGCTGGGAAAGTATTTTGCCAAATAATTTCGTTTTCAAAAAAGATAGAGACTTGCGGTTTCAGCCATTGAAATCATTGGATCAAACAACATTTAGCTATGTGTATTACGTCGCTTACGTAGTTGGTCGATGCAATCATGGTAGAAGTCCTATAGATTCACCCTTTAGGAGCTGTGACGGAACGACGCAATTGCTCCTCTGTTATTCGATGAACCTCCGAGAACACTCTAGAATACCCTTTGGAAAATAACCTTTTCGGAATGTCCTTGGAAAAAAGTCCTTTAGTGAAAATATTCTTGGAAAAAATGTACTCGGGAAATGATCCTTTCTGATTTAGTTCTTTGAAAAAATGTCCTCTATTATGAAAATGTCCTTTCGCTAAAATAAAAAAAATGCTAGGTGATAGTGTTAAAAGTACAGTATTTTATTATAATGGATTAGATTTCATTTTATTTGTCATTCACAGGAAAAAAAGAAAGTCCACGTAATAAATCTTACGGTGTAATTTAGTCATTTATGAACTGATATATTTTGGTGACTCGTTGTTCCGCAATTCTGGATTTCCATCGTTTCGTACGAGGTTCCATTCCTGTATTCACTTGAGTAATTAAATCATGGATAGTGCTCACTTCTTTTCAAATAGAATCGATAAACAACCATATATTTGGATGAGTTTTCTGTAATCGTCTTTTGAACCTAAAGTTGTAACCTGAAAGGATGCAGATGTGTTCTTTCGAGCATATAACTGATGCGATGTCGTTGCATACCTTCACTGAAATTATTAGTTTTTTCAGGAATGTTGAAAACGTTCCACATTGACACTCGACGCATGCAATAATGATTAAGATACTTGAATAAACCAGCTAATTCATCTTGTTCAGAATCACTTAGTTCTTGCCCAGATCAACAAATAATGATGGAACATATTGTTCATGTACTTAAGTAAGTGCCATCATTTGTTGAATAACACTATAAATCATAATATTATCTGTAAAAGCTGATGATAAACCAAGTGTTTGAACTTCTCTATATATGGCCTGTGTGAAGTGGAAAAACACCCCTTGTATGTGTTTTTTTCTGTAAGTTATAAAACAAAAAGGCAGTTAGGTTTTAATCGAAAAGTTTAAAAACATTTTGCGATTAATTTTAATCCGAGAGCGACTGCTTTTGCAATGCTTGATTCGAAATCGCTCATTATCACTATAGGATCAAATTTTTTATTTAATCGTTTCACTTCGGTAAATAAAATGTTAAATAAATATATGTTATTGCTGTGCGATCAGGAAGAAGTGCATACAAGACGAGCACACATATTTTAACGAAAAATATCACATTATAGTATGAAAGAAATTTAAATATTCAATATTTTATTAAATATATATAGCTTACGTGTACCATGAAGAATAGCTTGAATGATAAAGACTTGTTCGAAATGAGGGGGAGTGGTGAAAATCGTACCCTCCGTGTACAATCTTTGACTATCCAACGACCATGATAGTTGAACATTCGATGACCATACTAAAACTCTTCCTCGAGAACGGATACTTCCAAATTCGTTGGTTTGAAATTTCGGATAATCACTATCATGTGGTAGTAATCGATCCTTATCAAGATAATCTTTTGTGTATAAATCCGGAATAGCAAACGACGATGATTTGTTAAATTATGAGCTGAGACAAATATAAACAATAAAAAAAACAAGGCCATTAATATTAAATCAAAACATTAATGTCATAACAATGGCAGATGCACTATGTAAAACAGCAAGAGCTTCAGCTGTCAGTAAGGCCTTGTGCATCTCTAGTTCAGCAATTTCTTGCAATGGTAAAAACTCATTTTCAGCTCGTTGTCGCATTGTTTCTCGTAAATTTCGTATTTCTACTTCAGGTGGATTTTGTAAATGAGTATGTTCGGTTACGTTTCCTGAATAACGTAAAAATTCTTCATTAAGACTCGTGTGTAAAAGTGCACCACAACTTCTATTAACACATCGCCAAAATTTAATAGTTCCTTTATTATTAAAATTTTTGAATTGAAAATTATAACCATTAATAACCAGTATTGATTTTCGTTTATTTGATTTTGTTTTTGTAATAGCAATGCTAGTTAACCTTAACGATGACGATGAATATTCAAATGAATTCGAAAAGAATGAGGATGATGTATCATTCTCATTCTCTACCCAGGAGAATCATTCCGACTATTGGATCCGATCGGATCCGACAGGCATCCGATCATGTTTCTATCGGATTTTCTCTTATCCGACGAAATCCCATCGGATTCCTGGTTGCGATTCCTGATTCGGATCCCTAGTGTTGGATTTTATCGAATCCTACTATCGGAATCCGATTGGATTTCATCGTGTGATCTGACAGGCCTCTACTGTTGGGTTTAAATGCTTACTCGTACTCAAATAAGGAAATAGGTTTCTTCCGTCGGACCCGTTACTGTTTCCACAACCCGGATTCCGATAAGATTTCATCGGATCGTAGGATCCGATCGGATTCGGTATAGGATTCATTCACCTGGGATATATCATGCGACACCATCTTAAAATATTTTGTTGTAATAATTCCTTTTCGTTTCTTGCTCGATTCTTTCTATTTATAAATAAATCCTCTATGAAAACAACTTCGATATCACTCGGAGTATATTTGAACCACAGCGTCATCTACATTTCAGTAACATTATGTTTATACAACAATTGACGACAAAGGATTTTAATATAAAGGACCATTTCCGGAGGACATTTTTCACCCAGGACATTTATTGAAGGAACAGATTGCAGGGACAATTTTTCCGAGGACCGAATCACGAGGACATTTCGAAAAGAACATTCTAGCATGACTTCGAATCTTATAATGTATACAAAGCGAAGCAGAATAAAATTCAGAAAGTTTTTGAGATGAATAAACATAAAACACCTATTGGGTTGTTTCAATAAATACACATGAAGGCCAATAATTCAGGGCGAATCTTTATGTCCAATATACTTTCACCAATGTCTGTTTTAGCAAATGTGTGCGAAACGCCATTTAGATCCGCAGACGTATATAAAGTTGGACAATATCCAGTATTTGCGATACTGGGAAACTTTAATAACGACACTGCAGCAGACATAGCAGTGGCTAACTTGGATGACAACAGCATCAGTGTTCTCCTTGGCAATGGGAAGGGAATCTTTGAGACTCCGTGGCTTTGCAAGGTTGGTCAATTACCATACTCAGCAGTATCAGGCGATTTCAATAAGGATACCGAACTGGATTTGGTAGTTACTAACTCCTTTGACAACACCATCAGTGTGCTGCTTGGCAATGGAGATGGGTCCTTTGAGGCTGCAATTGCCCATGCGGTTGGTCAAACACCATACTCTATAGTATCAGACAATCTCAACAATGATAACAAACTAGATCTGATCGTGGCCAACAATCGTGACAACAGTGTCACTGTACTCCTTGGAAATGGAAACGGAACCTTTCAGACTTTGGTGACCTATCTAGTTGGTCTATCACCAAGCTCGATGGTATTAGCTGATTTCAATAATGACACCATATTGGATTTGGCAGTAACCAATTACATCGATGACACCTTCAGTGTACTACTTGGCAATGGGAATGGAACGTTTCAGACTCCAATGAGCTATCCGACTGGTCAATCGCCATCCTGTGTGGTATCAGGTGATTTCAATAATGATACGATGCTGGATCTTGCAATCACTAACTACGCCAGTAACACTGTAAGTATACTGCTTGGCAATGGCAATGGAACCTTCCACAGTGGAATGGACTATTTGGTTGGTCGCTTACCACGTTCTGTGGCATCAGGTGATTTCGACAATGATAGGAAATTAGACCTTGCAGTGGCCAACTACGGTGAGAATAGCGTTGGTGTTTTGCTCGGTAATGGGGATGGAACCTTTCAGAGTCCAATGATCTATCCAGCTGGTCAATCGGTATACTTTGTGATATCAGGTAATTTCAATAATGATAATAAACTGGATATTGCAGTGGCCAACTATGGGGATAACACCGCTGGTGTGCTATATGGCAATGAGAATGGAACCTTTCAGACTATGATGAGCTATAAAGTTGGTCAATCTCCATCTTCTGTGGTATCAGGTTATTTCAATAATGATAATGAATTGGATCTCACAGTGACTAACTATGCTGCGAACAACGTCAATGTATTGCTTAATAACGGTAATAAAAAGTTGCATATTACAATGACCTATACGACTGGTCTCTCCCCACGCGCTTTAGTATCCGGTGATTTTAATAATGATAATAACATGGATTTGGCAGTGGCCAACTATGACAATACGAGCGTCAATGTGCTGCTTGGCAAAGGAAATGGAAATTTTCAGACTCCAATGGAGTATAGGATTGGTGCCAACCCACGCTCTATAGTGTTAGGTGATTTCAATAATGATAAGATACTAGATCTAGCAGCAGGTAACTATGGCCAGACCACAGTGAGTGTCCTGCTTGGCTATGGGAATGGAACCTTTCACACTTCATTGTATTATACTATTGGTCAAGCACCATCCTCTATGGTAACAGGTGATTTCAATAATGATAACAAACTGGATCTGGTAGCGACCAACTATCGCAGCGCTACTGTTACTCTGCTTCTTGGCAATGCGAATGGGACTTTTAAAACTCCAATGGTCTCTAAAGTTGGTACCAACCCACGCTCGATAGTATCAGGTGATTTCAATAATGATAATAAACTGGATTTAGCAGTGGGAAACTATGCTGATAACACTATTAGTGTGCTGCTTGGCAATGGGGATGGAACCTTTCAGAATCAAACCGTGTATGTAACTGGGCTCGGGCCATATTTTTTGGCAGCAAATGATTATAATGATGATACGAAACTGGATCTAGCAGTAGTCAACTTTTTGGACAGTACCGCCAGTGTGTGGTTTGGGGATGGGAATGGGATCTTTCAGACTCCGATTTCGCTTTCGACTGGGGGAGGACCATATAATATTGTATCGGGCGATGTGAACAATGATAAGAAACCAGATCTGATTTTGACGGATGCACAGTCTGAGGACTTGCATGTTTTTCTGAATATTTGCGTGAACTAATAATCCAGCTTTGAGTCTATTTAGATATCAGAGGATTATTAATATTGCATTAGAAGTAAACTCGAACTGCAATAGAATATAATTTCCTTGTATTTATTTGCTCCTTTAAGATGTAATAGAACTATGTTGAGTATGACACAGCGAGTTGCACAGATGGCTACTTCTCAATTGTGACCAATTCTGAAGTAGATATATTTAAGGGTCTTTGTTTACTTTTAAAGTGTAAGAGTAAAATATTTTAATAAAAGAAAACGAAATCTATCAAAATGAGACACCGTTTCTTTCTGTAAACATTGAGTATCTTGCGTAGTTCATGTACATTTCTGATATTTCACGATATAAACTGATTACACATTAGTCGAAGGTGTGATATGATGAAAAAGATTTAACGAACAAGACAATTTTTGAATTCGGAAATGGCGTAATGTGATTAACTGGATTCAAGAACGAAGCAGAGTTTAGAGTTTGTAGGCTACTCAAGGAGACAAGAATCCATATGAAAGAAAGACATTACGAATTTAGATATGCATAACAGGAAGTTGGAGGTGCTGTTATGATCTGAAATTTAAATACTACCATTGACAGTTTGTGGTTGTTCGCCTGGATGTGCGGGTGTGTGTTGGTGAGTTGTAGTTACCATAATATTGTAGGTATTTCGATGTTACTAGTCTCAAATCTTATCAACTAGCAGAAGCATCAATTTAAGAGATTAAAATTACAAAATTTGAATGAGAGTATGACACCTAAAATATACAAGGGTTAGTTCACGTAATAAACCTCTCTAATGAAACGGCTGCTCTCTAAAAAAATCAGGTTTGTAGAACCCCCTGAAAAAGTTCTGTAAACTTCTAAAACCATCAAAATGTGTCCAAAGTCTAAAACGAGTTTATAAAATACGACAGAACCTTTCGAGGGTTGTGCCTTTTACCCAGTAGCAGAACCATTTCCTATGGTACCTTTCTTTAAGTTCTGCACAGCAACAAAAGTTCTCGTACCAAAACACGTAACCTTCAGGGTTCATGTTTTTGAACGAACCTTTTTGTTGCTCCACTGCACTGAAAGAAAGATTTCGTAAGAAATGGTTCTGCTACTGGATAAAAGGGATACACTTCAAAACGTTCTGTAATACTTTCCAATATTTTTTGAGACATTTGACACATTTAGATTCTTTCAGTACTCTATAGAACCTTTTCGAGGGGTTTTGCAAACCTCCTTTTCTTCAGAGTACAGCTACCACAATAATGTACGTATTCCGTTCTTACTAGTTTCAAAATCGTATCAATCGGACGAAGCATCGAACTTATGAGATTTAGATTATAAGATTTAAAACAAAGTATGACACCAAAAATCTAGCAGGCTTAGTTCCAACTAGATAAAAAACTTTGAATGAAATGAGTCCTTCACCACTACTACCAAAACCGTAGACATTTCCATGTTACTAGTCTCAGATTCTTCTCAAGTGGCAGAAGCATCAACTTAAGAGAATCAAACTTTTGAATTTGAATCAAAGGACGGGTGTGGGTGTGGTTGTGGCTATTGCTTTACTAGTGTGTCAGTGTGTGTTTATCGAATTCCAGGAATACTACGACTATAGTTTCGAACTTTCTTAAAGGTCAGTTCTTTCGGTAGCTTTCGCATTGAACAAATGCTATAAATTCCTTTGAAGAGAAATGCAAAGACTAATTTCCTAGGTGAAATTGTGAAATGTTAGCAAAGGAGAGTTTTCTCAAATAAATAACTGTGTGTATCAGTTGCAAGGAATACCTGGAGTATTGTTTTGATCTGTCTGAAAGGTCAATTGTTCGGATAGCTTTCGCACTGCTTGTATTTGTAGAGTAACTGGAAGACAAATTCAGAGACTTATTTCCTGGCTTAATTGATAGTCTTGAAGGAACGCAGAGATTTCTTAAATTGGATTCGGAACGTATCAATTTCAAGGAATAGTACAAATTTATTTCGAACTTTCTCGAGGGTCAATTCTTCAGCTAGCTTTACCACTGCATAAATACTATAAGGTTATTGGAAGAAAAAGGTGAAGACTATATTTCTAGGTAAAATTATGAACTTTTAGGAAAGTCGAGATTTTTCATACAGAACACGATGTGCATCCATTTCAAGGAATACTACAACTATACTTTCTACGTTTCAGAAGTGTCAATTCTTCAGGTTGCTGAAGCACTGCATAATTTCGGAGATTTATTTGAAGAGAACGGTAGAGTTCTTTCCGTACTTTATTTCGAAACTGGAAGAAAAGCAGAGGATTCTTATACTTAATACGGTGTGTATTTATTTCAAATAGCACTACGAATTTTGTTTCGAGTTATCTCTAGGGTCAATTCTCGAGGTAGGCTTACGGTGTCGGTCTTGGGGTAGGTGTTGCTTATGCATAGGAGAGAGTACGACTATAATTTCTGCCTTTCTGAAGGGTCCATCTTTTGCACTGCTTATTCTCCGAGACGGAGATTAGGCGAAGATGATGTTAAGGGAGCCTTTCGGTTGCTTTCTATTCAGATGTTGTTATGAACAGATTAGGTTGGGCTAGGTTTTTCATTAGGTTTTCATCAATCATGTTTGTGATAGAATTAGTTCCATTGTTTGAAATCTAGTTTTTTATTTCGCACGTATTCACTCAAAGGTCACAGCGGTATAATAATTCTAGGAAGGAAATTGAGGCAGAAAAAGAAGACGTTGAAATGTTTCAGTTAACCTGGAAAGAAGACAAAGTGCATAATCGAGTTTGGGTCGCTGTTACAGATTTCGACAGATTTAATGAATGAATTCTCAGGATTCAATTTATTCTAACGGTATAGTTGACCTACGATGCTGACGTATATGAACTGTAGCTTAGTTTGTGCATCAAGACATTCGTTTTGTTTGTTGTTGACCTATTTTCAAGTAAATCATAATGAAGGAAGCGGATCGATGTATTGAAACCTTGAAAGTTTACAGTCAGTTGCGTTATACTTCTTTGTAATTAAAAATACTAAAAACGGAAGCTGAAATTTCTGAAATGTCTAAATTAAGGATTTTTAAGTATATAGATAAAATTATCATAAGTTATTGATCGGTGGTAACTGGTAGTGAATGAATAACACCGATTTTGCAATGAAACAATAAAGTATTGAAAAATACTGTTTACAAGTTGTTGTACTTGTAGAAATAATTTTCCCAGAATTTTGTTTTAACATGAAAAGTAAATTTAAAGGTACCTAGTAACACCTAAGTCTACTCTAATCGGAAGTTTACTATCTTCTAACTGAAGATCCTTTGGTCGAATCTATACTAGAACTCAGAGCAACTCGTTATAATGCATTCTCAGTATTGAAGAAAATACAATACTAGCAGATCTGGATGAATCTTGTTTTATTTCGCTAAACCCACTTTTAATAGTGAAAAGTGTCCCAGCTTTCGCGTTTTAACGTTCTGATAACAGAAAGGCATTTAAACCGTTTAATTTCACATTTCTGACTTTAAGATGACGTGTCAAGTTATTACGTAAGAAAACGTGAAGATTAGGACAATTTTGACTGTGTAGAGCGCCGTGAACGAGAAAAGTAATTGCATTGTTTTAACGGAAATTTTCGGATTTTTGACTTCTAGGGATTCCTCATATTGGAAGTTGTTTTTGAGTATGATATTTTGATCACTCTTGCATTCGGCATACCTTTGAAGCAGAATGTCTTTTTTCAAGCAGGATATGAATAGTGAAGATGATTGTTGCATGATTTCGCTTTGGAATAGAATGATGAATAATTTGTTTGTGTGCGCTGTTACTATTGGTGAGGTGGTTTGCTGGTCATACAATTATTGATTTGAAATAGTGCTATTGTACGGCGTAGTGTCCTAATCGGTATGAAAAGATTATCTAAAGTAGAAATAATGAGAACACGTTAATTTTTTAGGGGATTTTAAGGTTCTTTATTCTGGAAAAGCTTTATTATTTTGAATGTTTCATTTAGGCTGGGAAATCAATGGCATATTTTGAAATTAATGGGTTTTGGTCTGTTTATTATAATTGTTGATGACGAAATGCCAGGTCTTCTCACTATTTTGTTTTCTAAGTAATTCCATATTTTTTCTGCATTGGTCTGCATAGTCATTGCTCTGCGTGTCGTAGACTCGCATTGCTTGATTGTGTTGATCCCGCCGCAGTTGCCCCTGAAGGAATTTAGCATACCTTTCTGTATCGTCTAGTGGTAATCCATGTCAGGGAGGTGCAGAATTTCCTTTTAGTTCATTCAAATGTTCTTGTTACCCAAACTTTCTATCGTTCTTCTGGAGCCATTCTTTCTAAATAGTAGTCTTCCAACTGTCGTTCCTGAAGTATCTCATCCATCAGCTCGTCAAAGGTAGGTGAGCGTCTCTGCAAGTATGCGTAGTGCTCGTGTTCTTCACGCTCTTGTGGATATGGTTCCTGTTGTCGTTGAGCTAGGCGTTCTTGCCATCGCTCATATTGTCGTTGGTTTCTTTCTTGACGTTGACGTTGACGTTGACATTCGCGCTGATCGTGAAGTGGTTGTTCTGGTGATTACTGATGTCGTTGTTCTTGGCTCGCATGTTGCATTCGGGCTCCATGCTCGTGTTTTTGGATATCTGAAATGATATTTGTTGATTTGAATTCTATCGATGATGACTTACTTGTTGTTACGATTCGAACCGATAAGAGTTGATCAATATTAGATTGACTTGCATCGAGTGTATTCAACAGTTCTGACGGTATATGACCCGGTTGACTGTTTGTCTTACTCATTCTTAAAGAAAGAATAAAAATATTCGATCATTAAACGTATTTTTGATGATGATACTTACATGAAATGAATTGATCTTCGCTCATCGGTAAAATAATATTGTTAAACAAAAGTAAATAGGCTAGTGTATATCTAGAATAATAAAGAAATGAAGATTCTATTTGTTGAAAATGATTATTTTGTGTAAGAAAAAGAAAGACTATGAATAAAAATGTGAACTATCTACAAGAGCAATATTCAGAGCAAATGAAATGTCTATGTTGTGACTTGCTAATGGTCTTCAGATGTATTTGTTTACGCAATGGCATGGAATAAATTTTGTTTACTAATCATTGTTGTTCTAGTGGTTGCATCTTAGGGTACCATATTCATCAGCATTGTTTTTGGTGGCTTCTTCTTGACGAATAATTGATTTAGGTTTTTATTGCTTCTTGTGCTAATCTTTAAGTGAATATTGTGCTTTATTGGATTGTTATCAATATAATGTTTTCTCCATAGATTCTTTAATTCTTGCTTGAAATTTAACATGGGACCGCTTTCGAAAGTGAAATGAACAAAAATATCATTGTTATTGAACTTCTGCTGTTGATTGTCATTCAAAGTCATCACCTGTTGTTGTTGTTGTTGTTTTTCTCGACGTATTGGTTGAAGTAATAGTTGTCGATGTAATTTCCCATAGACGACATCATCCAATGGTTCCATGAAGGACAAAACATTATTTTTGTGAAAAAATTGTTCTAAATGATAGGAAATAAATTTTGGTGAATAGCCATTCAATAGAAAAGTGAATTCAATATTCAGTCGTTCTTTGTCAAAGTCTTCTACATGCGAACAGAGACGTGCCGCTCGAAGTACTCATGAGCTGACAGTAGTACCAAGAATATCGCGTGGGTGATCTGATAAAAATGGTAGAATGTATGGTTCAGCTGCTGGCTTATGAAACACTGAAGTCTTCAACTATCCATGAGTTTTTTCGACTAGTACATCAAGAAATTCTACAGTTGAACCTATTGTATGTGTTATTCGAATGTTTTCATCTTGCTTATTGACTGTATCGAGTCGAGCATTCATTTGATTTAGCAACAAATTAGTGACCATAAAGACATCGTCGATATAACTATTGAGGAAGCAAAAAGGAAGAGAAAACTAAATAATATAAAGTGAAATAGATTGTACAACATACTAGCCGTAGAGTTCATTCTGTGTTTTTTGATACTGCATGAACGGTTGTTCCCATTCCCACATATAAATATTAACTATTGTCATTGTAAATGGTGATCCCATAGCTCCACCATGAATTTGTTGATAACATTTATTTTCATAGGCAAAGCAGTTCGTATCTAAAACTAAACGAGCAAGTCGTGTTATAGTTTCTATTGTCATGCTGAGAATTCGACGATTTTTTGCATGATCGTATAAGAATTTTTGCAAATCAAATATAGCTCCGTCTCGAGGTATCATCGTATATAGATTAGATACATCAAAAGTAACAAGCAATGTCGTCGGTAAGAGTTGACCACTATCATGATAGTTCTCCATTTGTCGAACGAAATTAATGCCATTGATAAATGTTGTTTGTTTTGCTACTCGATTAAAGATGGGACGAAGTAAAATATCTAAGAAATGGGAAACACCAGTTGCTGCTGCTTTTATTGACGAAACAATTGGCCTCAATGGTGTACCAATCTAAAGAGAGAAAGAGAGAGCAAAAACAGAAAACATAAAATATATTCAAATTGTATCTCAAGAAAATTTACTTTATGTGGCTTTCGTATAAAGTATAAATGAGCTAATTCAGTCGTCGTCGCATTTGGTCGCATTTAGTTTTCCACAATTCAATATTAATATCTCTCTTTTTCAACATTGGATCAATTAATGCCAAGACTTTTTGAATATTATCGTTACATGGATTGACACGACTGGTTATTTCCCTATAGGCATTGGTTTTCTGCATGTATTGCAGTGCTTTTTGATGATAATTATGAACACTACCAAAATGAAGTACTTTACTTTTGTCGGTTTGTCGTGTAACGATATTTGGCTTTCTAATTTGACGCTGAGTACTCTTGACAATTCGATATTCATATTGAGCACCAGCGAATAACTTAGGAGGTAAAGGAGTTGTATAAAATTGGCGAAGAAGATCTCCTACATCTGTAAAGAAAGCTTTAGTATGTTGATCGGAACAGGAAATGCAATTTTTAGTAAGGCCCATTTTAACACATTCAACAATACTATCATGTTCTCGTGTAATAATTTTGTCAATAGAGTGTCCTGAAAAACGACTGTGGCATGATGGTACATATTTAGGACCATTTGTAAGGCAAGTGAGATGTTTTGGTTTGAGAGAGGAAGCTACTTCGATGATAGGTGACGATGGAAGAATATGGCTGAAAATATCGATTAGATTGCTCCGATGGTACCAACCATGTTTACTGCCACCAGAGCGTCATCGAAAACCGATTACTTCTGTTTGATGATACACTGAGAACGTTTTACCATATTACTTTGACGTGCTGCAATAACATCCATTACTTGAACAAGCGATTTGGGAATAGGTATTTGTCCACCAGCTGTATCAATTAACTTTTTCTTTTCATCAGCGATAATGCTCGTATGACATCGAACTGTCTCTTCAGCAGTTGTAATAGCTAGCGCCATCATGTCATACTTGAATTGAGCGATTGTTTTAAGTCGACGAAATGATAGTGTGGCCCGTTTATCGTGATTAAGTGCTGGTTGTTTCAACATATTCTCAATATTCTCAATTGAATGATCAAGAATACCAAAAGGTGATGGTAATCGTTTCGTATAAATACGTTGTTTAAGAATGGCTACCTCTTCTTCAGCTTGTAATTTGTCTTTTGCAGCTTGCCAGATCATTTTGGTCGACCGAATCTAAACAATCATATTTCTGTTTACTATTTGAAGAGATAGCGCATTATTGATACCTGATTTTCAGTTGGCTTTAAATTGTAAAATGTGTTAACTAACCAGTGATCATTAGCATTAAATTTTAGTATTGATTTCTTCCATTCAAATTCTGCAGACAATTTATGTTGACCTTGACGAACAAAAGCGACCATAACCGTTGCTAATTTATTCATATCGATGGATCAATTGATTGGTTGTTGTTTGTGTTCATATAAATTGTTTTCAGTTTGTCGAAGTCGAGTAAGAATCAGTTTGCAATGTTTTTCAAGTTGAGCCGTGGTTTTAAATTTGAACCAATATAGATTGTTCTCTTTAGCAATGTCTTTTGTTAGAGATAAAGACCAAATTGTTTCAGATAGGCATACTGTCTGATAATGTGTCCAAAAATCTTGTTCTAGTTTGAGATAAAACACATTATTGAGTAAATGAGCAGAGGTACGAACGAATTGTATTTTTTCAGGTGTATCAAGTGATTGAACAATACTCTCTGCACCTGGCAACGATTTCGATAACATCTGTTTGAATACTTTTTCAGGTACTTTTCAATATTTAGGTTTATTATTTGATGTTGATTTCTCTATATCTTCCTGTTCTACGATATTATCTAAGGTTATCGAACGTTTTCGTTTTTGAGGAAGATTTGAAATTGACATTTGACTCAATGATGTTGTGATACCCATTGGACTTGTTGCTCGTTTACGTTTAACTGGTTTTGATTGTTTAACATTTTCGTTTTCGGACGTTTCCTATTATTTTTTTTTGAAACAAAAACAAAAATAATTCTTTCATTTGATATTTGATGCTATTTATTGATCCTACCTGATGAACTGTAGATACCAGAAGTTCCACGTCCATATCAGGAACAGAAAATTGCGGCTCCTCTTCACTTTGATTAACATTGGTATAATTGTTGATCAATCTTTCAATTGTTTCATTATTTAATCCTCGTTTACGAAGTTTTACTCGGTATCGTTCAATTATTCGAGTGCCTGAACGCTTCTTCTTCGTTTCTTTATCTTGTTTTGGTTGTTGTTGCTGCTGTCGGGATGGTGAATTTGTAAGCTGTTGTTGCGTAGGCTGTAATTATTCAGTTTGACTTTGGTGTTGATTCGATGGTGATTGAGTAGGTACAATCAAATTTTGTCTAAGATCTAGTATGCTATCACGGTTTTGGCAATTAATAAGATTGTTGGACATCTTAATTGCTGATAAAATTAGTTCTCTTTTGTAGAAAAAAAAGAAAAACTAAAATGATGAAGATGGATTGTATCAATGTTTTCGCTCTGATTGTATAAAATGAAATAAATATTTATTATCTAGAACGAACACAATACATGCAACTATAGAGTATATCTGATACCAAAAGAAAAATAACAGATAATGAATAAAATACGAAGAAATAGGATTTAAAAAAATCAACTTTACAGTGTTGCCTCTCGGTTTGAGTAGTTGTGATGCATTGGAATCATCCTAATGTTACTACTTCAATTAAGTAATTTGGATCTTCAGGTTGCACAATTTTTCGATTCATTTAAAATTAAAGATGAAGTTTGAATCTATATTATTACCGATGATAGCTAGGGATGTGCGGTGTCGGTATACTGATTAGCAGTGTCACCGAGGCACCGATGCACTGACACTGACCCCCCCCCTGACCTCAATTTACGTCTAAAAGTATAATATTCTGCATGCAGATTGTAGTCAACAGAAATTAGGATCAATGTCAGTGCTGCTACACTGACCTCAGTTTCACCGTCTTCACTGTCAGTATTACACCGTTCAGTGCAAAACCGCACATCCCTAATGATAGCATTTAATCTTACAGCTGCGTGTTGAAGAAGCTAGGATAATAGAAAGATAGGAATTAAGTCGAGAGGTTTTAAGGATTAGAATTTATGAAGGAGACAGGTGAGAGTATCTGCATTGGTTGGGAGTTGATTCTTCGCCGAAGAAGAGACAAATTGATAGAGTGTAGGACATGAGGATAAAAATGATTTAGTTTACTGGATATCCTTCACTGTTTATACTGTTGTTCAATGAAGAGAAAGAGGTACAGTGAATAAGAGAGAAACTTCCTTTCAAGAAAGTAAAAGAGATTGATACTACCCAGTGAAAAATATTCTCGGATTTCAATCAAATTATTTTGCAACAAAATCCAATCCTCAATCCGATTGATAATCTTGATTATGATCGATCACCCTTTAACCCAAACTTGATGTTATTGCTAGCCCAGTGGAAATTAGTTCGATTGAAATCGGATTGTTCTGCAGCACAATTCAAAATTATCAATCGATTGACAATCTGGATTTTACTCGAAAGTAATCCGATTTCAATCAATCTAATTTCCACTGGGCTAGCAATAACATCAAGTTTGGGTTAAAGGGTGATCGATCATAATCAAGATTATCAATCGCCCATGAAAAAAAAACTCAAAAACAGAACGGATGAAAACGCGTATTCGACACAAAAAACTGCGTTGTGAAGACGCTTTTTTCGACCTTTTCAGACGCGTTTTCGTAATGAAAAACGCGTTCTTTCAAATGAAAAGAACTCGTTCTCGTACCCGAAAAGCGTTGTGTTAGAAGCACCGTTCTTGAGTGGCAAATCGCGTTTCAAAAGAGCTCTAAAAGTGTTTTCACAATACGTTCATTAGGAACACGTTTTTCGTAATAAGAACGCGTTCTTCTTTAGAAGGAAAAAAACATTCTTTATTTTATTTTCAACTCTATGATGGTCTCAAACCCGTTTCTTTGCTATTCGTATAAGTTCCCAGCCAACTGATTCCTCCTCAAGGTACTTTGGTTCTTACTGAACGCGTTCCAATTCGTTTTGTTTTTTAATACCGTAGAGTAGATTCGACCAGATAAACTTGTAGTTGCGAAGCAGTGAATATACCAATGAACTATACTTACGTGTCTGATGTGAAACAAAATTTGTGTGTATTCTGACTTCAACGAAATTTCTACTTGTG
>OENT01002901.1:2423-16586 GCA_900239685.1 Rotaria macrura
TAGCTTCATCCTTTGTAGTTATACCTTCTCATACCTATCTTGATAATGAAGATTTTATTCTTCGAAACGTCGATTACACATATATAAATAAATAAATAATAATAATAATAAAATAATAATAAAAATAATAATAAAAATCTCTTTCTCCACAACAGTTCCTATATAAGGACATTGATCAATATGCTATATACTGCTGTAAAAACAATCATATATTTATCAAAACTATTGCCCATCAATACCAATAACTATGTTCATTACATAAGGCAGCGATTTGGGCCTATAGCCGCAAAAAGTGTATTTTTGTATGGAAAACTACAAAAGAAGCAAGAAAAGATCCGCAAGGATATAGTATTCGTGAAAACTTGTAAACAAGAACAACTAACTCCAAAATTCGTTAGAATAAAAATACCTACCACACATTAACATTACAAGCGAGCTATCCACAATTTTCAAATGCAACTACTACAAGATGAAATCAAAATAAAAAAACGGTAGCGCACAGAAAACTACAAAACATGCAAAAATATAAATTCACTGTTGAATAAACAAATCCCAGACATCACTCTGATGAGAATAAAATCAATTTGCAGACAAATAGTAAAGCAAAAATCAACCGAGTGGAACTCAATCCACAAACGAAAACTTGAAAATCTAAGGAAACAAAAAACAATGTTTACACGTGAAACAAATCATCAAACAAAACACCTAAACATCATAACTAATCTATCGAAACGTCAACTTTCCAACGATGAAATATCAGCTCTCAAATTCGGCCTTGACTTTGTACGCCCACCAACCAAATTTGACGATCGCACCTTCATCTCAAACATCAAAAACTATTTTGTGAATGTGCTCGGCCATACGACCAACAAACGGGACTATGACGATAAAGACGAAAATGAAAACACGATTTACAACCTGACACCCGTCCAACTAGAATACGCCAATAAGTTACGATCCAGATGCAGCACCTTCCGCCGAACAGCAATCAAACTTATGAAAAACCAGCAAGAACAAACAAAAAAAGCCAAACTCATACTAAAAACACTTTCTCAAGACAAATCAATAATCAACGTGCGCCCCGACAAAGGACAATGAATAGTCATTCTTAACAAGGAAGATTACGTGAACAAAATAAACAAAATTCTATCTGATTCTACGACATTTGAAGAAACAGAACAGGATCAAACGATCAAACATGAAAATCAACTAAACTCCAAACTACTTGAGTTAAAAAACGAACGTTTCATCACACAAGAAGAATATAGATATGCTAAATCAAGAGGAGCCCAACCAGCTCGCTTATACGGATTACCGAAGATCCACAAAAAAATTGATAACGATGGTATCATTCCTATCCGACCAATAGTTTCTTCATCAAAAACGCACAACTATCGCCTTGCTAAATTATTAGCTAACAAACTAAAATATCTACGTGAGAACCAAAACATTGTAAAGGATTCTTTTTCTTTTGTAGACTGGCTACACAAACTTAAAATCGACCCACAAGAATACAAAATGCTATCATTCGACATCGTGTCATTATTCACAAAAGTCCCCACCGACCGAACTATCGAAATAATACTTGAAAAATTATACGGGAAAAAACACACATGTATCTTCAGCGAAGATCGAAAGGAAACATGGTGCGACCAATGCAAGAAAAGGAACCATATGGAACAGTTATTACAAATGGCTACAAAGTAATCCCACTTTCTATTCAACGGAAAGACCTTTCGACAACGCAATGGACTCGAAATGGGCAGTCCACTTGAACCACTCTTTGCCGACGTATATGTAAACTACCTTGAAAAAAAATATATGAAACGGATCCAAGACAATGGAGTACGTTTTTACAAACGGTTCGTAGACGATACATTCACTCTAGTACACAAGAGTACAGATAAAGACAAGATCACAGATATACTAAATAGCTACGACAATGAAATACAGTTCACATGCGAAGAAGAAAAGGAAGAAACAATATCATTCCTCGATGTCCAAATCAAACGCAACCAACAACAGTTAGTGCCATTCACCACAAGTATACATCGCAAGGAAACTTTCACAGGACTTCTCATCAACTGGTCATCATACTTACCAAAAACTTACAAGGTAAGTGCACTAAGTTCGATGGTCTACAAAGGCATTAGGATCTGCTCAACTTTCAAACTAATCAACCATGAATTCGACAACAAACGTGAACTCGCACATGACAATGGATATCCAACCAACTTAACGGAATCTATCATTCGAAAAACACTGAACAGATATTACGAGCACATAAGTAAAAACAATCCAAACATCAAACATACCACAGAGAATAAAAAGAATGAACAAGTATATATTGACATTCCGTACTTCGATAAAACAACTGAGCGATTTAAAAAAAAAACTAATAAAAATGGCAACAACAACTCGTCCACAGCTGCACCACGTCCAACCAATACCTAGACCACCACCAGCAGTATCAACACTCTTTTCAACAAAGGATAAAATACCAAATGAACTTCAGTCAAACGTTGTGTACAAAATACCTTGTCTCGATTGTTCCTCTTTTTATATAGGTAAAACTTTACGTCAAATTGAACGTCGTAGTCATGAACACGGTAAACAATCATCGACTGATAACAGCCTCAACGTACACCCACCAACAACAACCAACGTACAATCTGATCCCAAGTGACCCAAACGTCTCATCAAACCCATTGAACGATATGACATTGACCCAAACCCACACAGCCAAGAACCACCAACACAACAAAAGAATGCCCAACCAAAGACCAAACAATCAGCTCTGAAGAAACATATGAACGAACAACACCATCAAATAGATTGGAACAATACAACAATACTTGACAGAGACACAAACGACTACCGCCTCAAAATACGAGAATCATTGGCCATAAAACAACTCAATCCAATCCTCAATCGAACTGTGAATTCCATCCCGTTACTCATATTCCCTGAAGGGATACCAACGAACAAACCAACAGTGAAAATCAAAAGAAGAAAAGAAGACTCAACAGCGACTACCTGATACACCCACTGGGGAAGCCTTGAGATAAATAAAAGCGCTTTTATTTATCTCTTTCCTTTCCTGTTAGAGGTGTCAGTAACCACTTCCTGATTCGTTACCGACGAACAACAACAGAACATGTTCTTTGTTTCCTTATACATATATATATATATATACATCTTTTAGCTTCATCCTTTGTAGTTATACCTTCTCATACCTATCTTGATAATGAAGATTTTATTCTTCGAAACGTCGATTACACATATATAAATAAATAAATAATAATAATAATAAAATAATAATAAAAATAATAATAAAAATCTCTTTCTCTACAACAGTTCCTGTATAAGGACATAGATCAATATGCTATATACTGCTGTAAAAACAATCATATATTTATCTACATGTTGTTTGTCGAGATTTCGATTTTCTACTTTTTTCTTCCTTAACATTTTTTTCGATGCTTTTCTCATATAATTTTTGAGATAAGTATCGTTTGGTATTTTTCTTTCGATCAAAGTTAGGTAAAACCTACGTTCAAATGTTCCAATGGAGATTGGGCCAACTGAACGCCGGTCCGATCTCAAAATCTGACTTACTTGAGTTATTTAGAATAGGAACAAGTGAATGGAGATAAATGGAAAAGATGTCATGAAATGTTTCTACAGAAAAAAATGAAAATGTGCTGCGTGGGTAGGTTCGAAGCATTCTTTGAGAGTGTGTCGTACTCTTGTTGGAGAGAATGTGTCACAGTAAAATACTCGTGTCGTACATAACAGAGCTGCGAACAGGCCACCTTTTTTGGCCCGGTCTGGGCTGGCTACTTGAAGTCTGGTCTGGTCTGGTCTGCAGGCATACATGTAACTGAAAAGCTAATTAGCGCCGTCCCTTTGGGGCTAAAATGTGGAACTCACATATCTATAGCTTCATACGCTAATAGAAAACAAAGAAAATGTAATACGACGAATTTTTTGCGTCGTCTTTGTCTGATAGGCGCCCTATTTTTCATTTTCATCGTTGTTATTCACTCGTTAGTTTTCATCTTTCGTTGTTTATTTTTCGTAAGTGAACAATTTTCTTATAAAAAACATTGGAAGAAGTGGCAAATAATAATGTGATTTATGAAGATAATAGAATACTGGTTGCTATGACTGTAGTGGATTCATAAACTGGTTTGTAGGGTATGTAATGAGGGGGGATTTGGTACCTCTCTCCGGTTGAGGGGGGGGGTATTGGTATCCCCCCTAAGGGAGGGGGGTCTGAAAATCCATAGGGGGACGCAACTGGAACCCCCTGTGGAGCGTGTGGACTCGGACTATTTCTGTAATGGAGGGGGGATCATGAAAAATTTCACTATTATACTTCCACTCACTATTTTCTTCGAAAACATATGTGGGCTCCAAAAAACTATCGATGCTTCTTTTTATAACACATATTTATTGGGTTCAATATTTAACATCATCTTGAAGATTTATGTGGCTATTTATTTCTCTTTTTAAGGGGTTTCCTTTCCTGAATCAAAATTTTCAAATTTTCCGTTTCTTGATTTTTCTCCTGTGTATGCACTTTGAAGCGTACTGTATCTATTTGTGATGTTTTGAGGATTCAATTATTACCGTACAGTAAAAAAAATCAAAAATATAAATCGATTAGCGTTGAGGTATAAGACGTTTTTTCTTTTTTTCGTGCCCAGTGGGAAATTTTCGCTGATTTTAATTGAATTATGCTGCAACAAAATCAAAATTGAAATCGAATGATAATTTTGATTTTGTTGCAAAATGATCAATTTCTATCCGAGAAGGTCATACTGAATAATTAACGACATGAAGTAATGGTTAAGTCGCGATCGACGATAATCAAAATTATCATTCGATTTCAACTTTGATTTTATTGCAGCATAATTCGATTAAAATCAGCGAAAATTTTTCAATGGGTGGTTTTCTCGAATCTGATTTACCAGTAAAAGTTGACGAAATTGCCCGCTTCTCAGGCATGATATATTTGATCAAACTGAAATTTTTTCTACAAGTTCCTAATAGTATTACTAGTATCAATTTTTTCTTTTATTTAAGAAAATATTCTTGCGCTGAACTTTGACAGGTCTTACGAAGGAAGCTCTATGCGAACAACTATTTTATTCAAAGGGGATGAGAGAGAAACAATTCAAAGCAATAGGCACCCTGAAGTGCTCGTATTATCTGTAAAACCGTTTTAGCTCTATCGAACGTACAACAGCTGAGAAGCAAGGCGATTAGGGATGCAATTTTTAGTCCTTGCGATCCCTATATTTTCTTTGAACCTGCATTTTGGGAGCGTGAGTTTATGAAAACGTGTAATCTATTGATCGAGATCTATCTACTCGGAAAGTTTCAAAAATTTTTCATGAGCCACTCTCAAATTTTGCTGCAAAGGGGAAGGCATACCCTTAACAACAATAATTTAAAAATGTGTCCTATATATTAGAAAATAAAAAAAACTCTATGAATTAACACCACTAACACTTTACATAAGAAACAACCACTATTAGACAACTTCAATGCGTAACGTCATTTTCCATAATCAAGCAAACAAAATCAATTGAATTGACTGTCAGTTTTTACTTAATTCATCGTCTTTTCTGTAATAAAAGGTGAAAATTCAATGACTACTTTATCTTCGTCTTTGTTTTACTCGTTTTCATTGTATCTTTCGCGATAAGCGTTGGAGTAAATTCAGTTCAATCATGATTTGCTTTCTGTTTTCTTAATAGTGTAAGTTGAATTACAGTGGCATTTAGTACGAAATTAAGCAGATCAAATCATTCTACGTCAATTTTGAGCAGACAGAACAGTTCAGTTCAGCCTGCAGACCAGCCTGGCCTGTTGACAGCTCTGGTACTTAAATGTGTTGTCCAATGTATCGAAAATCACAACAGATGCGACACATCTTATTTCAGTATGCATGTTAATTTATGCTGCTTCATAGTTGCTAAGCTGCTTGTTCTCATTTCGGACTGTTTGAGTGGCACTTTGAGCTAACTCAAGTAAGTACTTTGCGGTGCTTTGACGCAATTTCTGACTTGAAGGCCACTGTTTCCCCTTGTGCTTAACTTCATTCTATTTTGGGAACCATCGATTAGAACAATTGTTCATCAAAGAAATACTTTTCGTATTATTCACAAATGAAGGATTTTGTAAAAGAAAGAGATGCTTCTCACTTTTGTTGGGGATTTTTACAGTCCAGTGAAAGAAAAAGTCGACGGTCGATAGTCAGATCTTCTGCGACCATCACTAATGAAGAAAACAGCTCTTTTTGATTTGAAGCTAATTTTGGCCACTTTAAGTGCTTTCTTTCGACGTAATTCTGGATACTTCATATGTATTTGAATTCACTTCATGATGGCTTAGAGGCGTTTGGATTCACTCTATGAGACCTTGGAAGTATTTAAGATTATTTCTTTAATACCTTTAAAGGTACTGCAAACGATTATGCCATACACTGTAACAAGAGGGCACATTAATATACCCTTTAAGGGTTTATGAAAATGCGACGTATAATAAACCATTTTTCCGTTTATGAAATTTTTCATAAACCCTTCGAGGTTATTTTAAACACGATGATAAACGCTCGAAGGGTTTATGAAAAATTTCATAAACGGATAAAGGGTTTATTATACGTTGCATTTTCATAAACCCTTAAAGGGTATATTAATGTGCCCTTTTTTTACAGTGTACTTTATATGTACTTGGAATGGAACTAGTTCTGCGTACTTCAGATGTATCTGAATCTACTTCGATCCCAGTGCAAAATTTTTGCTGATTTCAATCAAAATTAAAATCAATCGATTTTAATTTTGATTGAAATCAGAAAAAATGTTCACTTAGATTTACTTTAATCATTTTGAAATAAATAAAACTTACTTTTGTACTTTTACGTACTCTTCGAATTCAATTCCACTATTTTCCCATGCAATGAACGAACCAGCCATTGACACAGGAAGCATTTTTATTTCATTTAACGAAAAATTATTTCTCCCAAAGCACACTAACAGAGAAAAAGCAGAATGCGGTTCATTTCGGCTCATATGCTTATCTTTTCTCCCAGCGTGCGAAGATATGGATTCACAAAGTCAGTTAGAAATATTTCCATTCCAATTAAGTACAACTCATTACTCTTATAGATTTCCAATAAAAATAAAACTGAAGGTACGATTGTTTTTAGCTTAAATGCTCTATGTTTCTCCTAATGAGAAGACAAGCGAAACAACAAATCGTGCTTCAAATATTTCCATTTCAGTTATAGAAAAAATATCTTTTCTTCCAGAACGTACAAATAGAAATAAAAAAGAATATGATGTAATCCAGCCAATGTTGTTGCCGCTTTTCGTGACAAGGAGAAGAACTGATTAGGGGTGTACAGCTCTCGCTCTCGCTCATGAGCGAGAGCGATTTTCGCTCACGCTCATATGAGCGCTCATGAGCGTGAGCGCTGCTACCTTCATATCCATACATCATTTATCATTAAAAGAGAAATTTCCTTTACGTGTTCTGCTATTGTTTCTACCTCTAATAATGCATTGTAGCTGATGAAAAATGCCGTTGCACTTAAGCATCAGTAAATCTCATGCATATTGAAAATCTTTAACTATTCTGTATAAGTTAACTAAGTAGTTGTTAAATGATATACAATTTTTTAATATGTATGAAGTTCATTCATTCGACACTATTTCTAGAAAAAATATGCAAGGTAGTAAGAGCCCAAAAAAATGCAATTGTCCTTACTGGTATGAGTTTTCATTGAGAGCTACATAAGAGTGCAACAAATATAGTGACACAAATATAGAGATATCGTTTCGATGAAATAGAGTACATGTTATGCTTTCATTCTTTCATATGTATCAATCATGTGTTTATTTTCACAGTCAATAACGCTCGAATAACAAATAAAGTAAAAAAACATAACAGTGAACACGAATAACAGGGATATAGATGTATATTATAATTGAAGGTAATGGAACATACTGTTTATGACTAAAATTAAAATATCCCAGTAGCCAATGAGGAAATGTAGCATTCAATCCTGTGATGATTTTGCATAGGCTTAAGCGTTTCAATTCGCTTATTACTATGCTATACATTAAACATTGAAATTTTCAAATCTGAGTAAGATATAATTTTCTGAGGGATCATCGTTGAATACATATTAACAAGTTAACTATGTTTACACAAACTATCTTTTATTTTTATAAAAGCGTTTCCAATATCTGTTATATTACTATCTTTTGATGTAGTGAAAAATAAATGTCTCTAAAAATTTTTTCAAACGAATTAAACGTTCTCTGTTTGAATACGAATAATCAGAAATTAAAATCCTGCTCAAATCTGAAACGATCAATGCATGAGGTAACTAACTATTTTCAATATCCAACTATTTCGATCCGTGCCAGCTATGATATGTTTGTATTTAACATGTACCGATTTTATAGTCGCACATCAAATATATATTACTAATATGTTCCATCTTCTTCGATTATAAAAGAAAGTTAAATTTTCGTGGAATAGAATACTATAGCAAAAACGAAAAAAAAGTGTGCTAACAGGTCTATTTTTTGCGTAAATATGGCAATATGTGATCGTAATAACTAAAAAGAAATCAATTCATCGAACGACGAGATATTGTTTCTAACTCCTTCAATCGAAAACTTTCTTTTAAGACCATTAGGTGGCGTAAAGATGTTGATGAAAGTGAGGTTCGTTGCTTACGAGCCACGTAACCCGCAACTGAAAAAATCGATTCACTTGGTACCGACGTTGCCGCAATAATATTTACTCGTAGAACGACACGATAAAGATGAGGAAAACGTTCGCGATATTGAGTCCAAAGCATAGAAAAATACTTTTAAAAGAATGAATAAGTTGAGTAAATAAGACCAATTCATCTTCAGCTGATAAAGTTCTAGTTCGTTTGACGTTGGTTGACATACCAAGCATAATTCGAAGTTTATCGGTCAACGTTTGATTACTTCTGTTATCAGTCGAATATGTAAAAGGAGATGAACTATCGATGAATTGTGATTCCTTCTTCATAAAATTTGGAAGAATAGCTTTTGCCGCCTATTTATCTTCAGGACTGAGTTGCCGATGTGATTCAGGATCGAGATAACTCGCTATCTAAATTGAAAAAAAAATGGTAACATTCTATATGAAATCTCTCGTATAGATAATCCGAGTCATTTTCGATTTTTTCAAGCTTCAAAATGAAGCATAATGTGTCAGTCACGCTAATGATTCAAAATCAATAATCCAGTATACACACCAGAAGATAGTAGAATAAGAATTTCAATATATAATGAGCTCTTATCCACCTCCTAAAATAGAGGTTAGTGGGAGAGATTGATCGTTAACTCTTATAAGAAAATTCTCATGTTTTTTTAATTAAAGCATGCTAAATAGTAAGTAATTGCAAAATTCATACAATTGATCTCGAACCTGTACCAATTTCAATTATTATTCTTATCAAACTGTTTTTACCTCCATTGTCGTTTATTTTAAATTCTAAGTTTCTTTCTAATTCTTAGAAATTTTTAGTTGTCTCGAATAGCTCAAATGATACTCATACTGATTATCACAATATTATCGAGTCTAATGAGTTTATCTTTCTATCAATAGCTTTTCTCTATGCGTATATTCATGAAATTAAACTGAATAAGAAAATTTTTCGTTTATGTTTTTGAGAACTGTACTTTACATTCATAAAAGCTAAAACCATATGCTACTCGCATTACATAAGATCAATAGTATATTCAATGACGAATGAAAAAGAACTCATTCTATCAATAAAATTCAAGAATAGAACGTTTCATTTAAAAGATACTGTACTGCTGGTTATGTATATTGGGTGATTGAAAATAAACTGATTCGTAATAATCAATGCAAGACAAGATTTCGATCGATTATTTGTAACAAACAATTTTCATACAGCGGACAATAACACCTTAGCTATGGTGTTTGTCTAAATTGAACTTGAACAATCAAATCTAGATCAAAAACTATTTCCACGTTAGAATAAACTAAATGCATAAAATTATTAGACGGACTACTTAGATTGTTCATCATAAAACTAATCTATATGCTTGACTCATAGCAATAATTGAAATGTCGGAAATTTTAAATTAAATAAATTACATATTTTGAAAGAAATCATAATAGGACTATGATACTACAATTATTGAACGGGTTTCATTTTTTTTATATAGTTACTAACTAAGACTAAAAACATCAGTAGACTTACTCTATCAAAGATGATCGAAACTTAGAAATTTGCCGTACAAAAAAAAATGCTACGATTTTATTCGAAGCATAATTCCGAATTTAAAATAGAATAAAGCTTTTGAAATCGACTTGTAGAAATTATGGCAGCAATAATAGTGATATAGCTGAAACAAATCTTAAAATAACGTCAAAGGAAAGTACAATAAATCCTATCATGTATATCAAAATAATTTTCCATGAATATCTAGCTCATCAAAGCAATATCTTCGCTTCAGACGAAAGATGCAAAAAACGTTTTAACTTAGTGCCAGTCTATTAAATTTGTAAAAGATATTATATGGTCTCAAATAAACTTTTAGAATAGAATTAAACTACTGTTAGGTACGGGAAAAGGCTAATACAAGTGATGAAGAGTTTGATCATTTTAACAATTGAGATTATTTGTGTCAGTAAATTATTGATCGACGAGTGTAGTATGAAATATAATCATAGAAAAAATTCTATGTAGTAATAATTGAGTTAAATGTGAAACCAAATAAACAAAACAGAAAAATATGAAAATAAACTTTCGTCTACTTCTTTTTTTGTTCAATATTTTGCTATCAATCTATTGAAACGTTTCACAGAGTTTCAATCATATTGAATAGTATTTTCTTAAGCAATCTGTGCTTAAATTTAGAAGAACGTACTTAATTAAAAGAAATTCATGAACCCCATGAACTATCTATTAGAGTTATCAGTAATATCATTAAGAGGAAACTTCTAGAGAATCTAAGCAAACATCATGAAGATTATATGATTAAAGTTTTCTGCTGAAAATTTGTTCTGAAATTTCTAGAAAATATCATAGCATTTAAAAACTACAAAGTAAGATATTCAATCTATTGAATTTAGTTTATTTCTCAATAATAAGTAAACAGCAATTATTGATTAACATATCGTCAAAGATAATATTTGAGAAAAACATACCAACATTAATTACTTTTGTGTTTTCGTCATCTTGATGTCGAAGTAAAATTCGAATTGAGCAAGAATACTTTTCTTGAGTAAAACCAAAATTGATGAATCATCGTCTTTTGGTTTAAAACCAACTCTTAAAATACTAATGGTGGTATAGGCGAGCGCCAATGTAGCATAATGCTTTCCAGATAGTGATCGAGTGGCCAGTTCAAGTGGTTGAAGAACATCCTGTAGGGCTTGCATAAGATCCCAATGAGTATGATCTAAATAAACTTTATTTAAAGAAGATCGTTGTTCGGAACTGACACTTGTAAATTTGTGAATAAAAACATTTTAAACAACTTCTTGATGATCAAGTAGACGTTTTAACATGAAAAACGTGCTGTTCCAACGAGTCTAAATGTTCAAAGACATCAAAATATTAATTCATTTTCGTTTTACTTGTTGAGGTTTGAAATTCAAATCACTCTTAGTGTAAATATATCGAGCAACCTTAAAACATTGGGACAAAAAATGATATAACTTACTCGAATGTCAATTACGAAACCATTTCGAGGACCATCCTGATAATTACGAATATATTGATCAATGACTCTAACATTATGCATAATCTTCACCAGTTTTCGTGTTCGAATCATTAAAATATGTGTTCGTTGTAGCGCTTGAAAATGTTCTTTCTTCTCATTATCAATTGAATTTGGTAAATCAGATGATGAATCATCGGATTCATCCTCATCACTAACGAATTGGTCTTCTCCGACAACAGCAGTCGGCAAAACTGTTGATTCAATATCAATATGTGAAGCTGGAATGGTATCACTAGTTTCATTTAATTGATTGTTGTCATTGCCAGTTAATTCAATAATTTTTAGTGCTTCTTCAGCATCAATAATATCATCTTCTATATCATCATTGATATCGATAGATTCATCATCATCGTCGTCGACTACTGCTCGGTTCATTTGATGTGATTTGAAAGGATAGCTAAAAGAGAAATAGTACTTTTGGCGACTTATAACTTCAATTGAACTAGAAAAATCTTTTAACTACACTTCTTAACCAACAACATTATTTAATATATTTATAGAAGCGTGCTCAAAGTTTTTGATTTGATCTATAGAGTTATTTGTAACCAAATCAATTATGAGAAATGTTAAAACTCGCTAGCATGAAGCAATTTTCAAAGCCAATTTCGATATTCATCCAAAAAATTTACAAAGTAGATTTTGTGAGCAAAAAACTTAGACTTCATTTTTGTTTTCATTGCTCTCAGCTTATATTATTGTAATCCATGAGCAAACTAAAAAAAATGACAGTTCATGTACTAAGTTCAATATTAATACAGCGAACGATGTTTTGAAAGAAGATATTCATATTATAAATTCCCTTCGAGAGAAATATAAAGCACACCAAATAAACTTCAGCTATCTTCAAAAGTAAAAATAATAATCTTTATCTATTTGAATATCCAATAAAAAGACGAAATGAAATCGCTTACAGTAGAATCATAACAGCCGATGTTTTAGTTTTATTCATGCTATTGATTGTTACAGTGTTGGACTTGATCAACTTAACAACGAAAATGTTAACATGTGCTGCGAGTGAAATATAATCAAACTAATAAGTAGATAATAATTTCAATAAATTTATACTTCTTCGCTAATTTATTTTTATTGAATCTTTTAATCTTTTCAAAAATAAATCCAAGATTCATGGAAAACTTCATTCAATACTAGACTCTGTGAAAATTGACAGATAAAATTTTCAATCTTTTTTCTTGAAATAAAAGTGAATCTTTTGCGTTAAACTTTAGAAAGATATTAGCGACTAGATGTTTAAAAGACTCGACTCTATTCCTTTTTTCATGTTCTCCAGCGTTCTGAATTATTTTCTTATTGAATCAAATATTATTTACTGTTCTGCCATTCTATTTGTTGCGCTATTTGTAATTTAACTATTGAGTGATAATGGGTAAGTAATGTAGTGAAATATGAAACGTCTAATCTCTCTAAATGAAAATATCTGCTTTTAGTATCGTATTGAGTCGTAGTGTTGAAATGAATTTTCATCTGGAGTATTACTATATTAATTTGAATTCGTTAAATTAACGTTTTTTTTATGAGCAACCTATTAAATTTCTATTTATAGATGAACTCTACTTCTATATTTCTATTATCACATGTTTCATTACATGTTCATATGCATTTTCTAGCGTTTAGTATCGAAATAATAATGAAACACTGCCTATTATCTATTCATCTAATAGTTTTAAGATAACATAAATACATAGACAACAAAATATCTTCAAACGTTCTGAGTAGCATTTAAAAAATATGTTTGAAGAAGAGAATATTATTCCAAATCAAACCAAAAATACAAATCTTCATGGAAGAATTTCATTGGACTATATATTATGATCTTAGTAGAATTCTTACTGAATTATTCTGTAACACATTTTGTTAAATCGTATGAATAGCTTAGTACGTTACGAAGCATCGTTTACTATGAAGACTAATTTCTCTTTTCGTTTTCTCTTGATACTAGTTTCATTTATTCCTTAAAAGGTCACCTATATTAAAAAAATCTTAGTTTAACGAGAACAAAAAATATAATTAATTATCATATTACTCTTTTTTCAACACTTTAAATAACTACTGATTTTTATTTATTTAGACTTTTTTACGTCTTAGATAAATAGAAAGTAACGATTATTAATATAGTAAGATCTGAACAGGATTATTCATTCTTTATTGCTTCTATATAACTCCTTGTATAAGAGTACCCATGTAACCATTTTTTGACTTTCGACGCGTCTCCGAGCGTTTCGGATTAATATCACTGACCGCGTCAGGATTCGTCCAAAATGCAGCATTTTCGAGGGTGCTAACGCGTTTGAAAGATTGAATGCGCGTCTAAACGCGTATATACTGACGC
>OENT01002902.1:2351-16586 GCA_900239685.1 Rotaria macrura
GCACTGACTATAACTCGAACTAGGAAAATGAAAATAACGTGAAAATTTGAGGATGTATGTAGAAAAATGTGCTCTATCAAATGAGCGTATTGAATTAAAAAAGTGAGAGGGCAGCTACCCTCCCGCTTCCCCCCGCTTAAAAGATGAGGAAAACGAAAGCAATTCAATGCACACAATAGATGTTTTTCACACGTGTCTTGCAGTGCCCATATAGCTTCACCAAAGCGAGACATTTATTTTAAATATCAATATAGAAACACTGATAGCTAGGTCTTTTTTTATTCCTCGAGAAATACCACGGAATTACTTTGATTCAAACTGTCCTCTTTTCCATTGAGGTTACCTGAAATCCAAAGTGAATCACTACAATATTTCCTTGCTTCATTTTAGCATGTGCAATGTAGTGTTCTGCTCGACTCCTTGTTATGATGATCAGACAACACATATAAATCACCTCTTACAATCCCCACATTTATTTTGTTGGTAATATGATAATTTCTATTGCAAAAATATTGTGCAACAACGAAATTAATTTTGTTTCCCTTCATTATTGAGCTTAAACTAGCAGTTACTACAAAGTTATCATAGAATCGATTTCAGACGCGGCAATCTTTGACAACCACAAATACCGTAGTCTATCATCGATCTAGTTTATTTCTCGAATGGTATCACCAGTTCATATAGCCACAAACGTTTACTTAAAACCTTATGTTCTATCTTTGTTTTTATCTTCTTACGACTATCAATATATACAACTTGAAAAACGAGATATATATTGCGAGTTTCACGTCACACGAAGACCAATCTCGTGCTGAATGTCAAACATAATTATATATAATCGGATCTAATGAAAGAAGCCTATTTCTATGGAATTGTGAGATTTTAATCATGTTCCACACCGTGTAAGCTATTTTGAAGATTACTAATCAATAGAACTTGAAAAACCAGCCTTCTCGTTCAAATTTCACGTTGTAACAAGAGTGGCTTCACAAAAAGTCATCGAGAGAAAATCTACATATTAAAAACTGAGGATTAATTTCTGCACTAGGATAGTCATTTTTTCCCTGATGTTACTGTTTTTCTGTGTGAAAGAATCAGATTGGTAGAGAATTCGAAATTTCGGTTCAGAAAAGATGTTTTCCATTAAATTTTAATGGATAGTTATTCTACAAGGTAGCCAATAATGAAAAGAGGTTAATAAAGTGGCTAGAACTATTTCATTGATGAAATGTTTTTTCGGGCTCTCGTTATGATATTCGTAATCAGTATGTCTGAATCTACAAGCACATATGGTTTTGACCCATCAGTGTAAAAACAAAGTTTTCATGATATCTGAGGGGTACCCAAGGCTCAAAAGTTGTGAACGCCGTTTTTTGAGGAATTAAGTTTGATAAAAATATGATCAGGGGTGGGTCCGTATTCTTTGACTGTCAAAGGCTCACGCTCATATGAGCTCTCATGAGTGGGAGCGCAGACCGCTCACGCTCACATGAGCTGCTCATGTGGGCGTCGATGAGCGTGAGCTGTACAGCCCTAGTTCAAAGACGTTCTGGCGTAGTTCAGACGTGTTTGAAGAACATTTGTCCAAACGATGACTGGTCCTGACCGATGTACTAGGTGTTTCAGACTTGGCCTGACAGGTTTCACGGGCATTTTGGACTAGACATGTCGGCAGTGTCCTTTATCTTTTGCTTACTTGGGATATAACTCATTTACATAATATATTGTCCTAAGAAAAGTACATTTAGATTAAAGCACACAAGTATGACTCTATCAATTCTGAGCGCTCCCAATGTGAATAAATACTGAGTAGAAGCAGATTTTGGAACAGGGAGATATTTAACACTAGCTCCAAGTTGAAGCACAATTTTGTACATGGTTTTGCATGATCATCTATCCATGAAGTACCTGCTATGACTGTTTATCTTATTTTCAATCTAGAATTATCTGATTCTTACATCCACGAGTTAATATGTCTATTTGTATTCGAATTCGATTAGGAATAGTTGCAGCTGTAGAAACTTTATTTTTAAAAATCATATCAAATGCACTTCTTTCCAGTTAAGAAAGGCATTCTTATCTGAACTCGAATTCATGATTCTCACGTAGAAGAAATCTTATCTGTTTCTATTGTCTATAATTAAAAATCGTCTATCTGGTACCATTTTAATGAGATTCCTAATCAAAACAATGGTTCAAATCAATTAAACTTTCGAAAAATCAGTTTTCATAGTGGTGACGCTAAAACTCATCTGTCTCGTACTTTAAGTTGAAAACTCGTTTGATTTTATTTTTCCCAAATTCTCTCCTTCATGAAAAGCAATAACTAAAATACTAGATCAATCTCTGATATATATATATCATTCTTCGAGATTCTATCCCCTTTCTATATCGATTTATGTACAAAAAGAGATAAATAATATAAGAATCGATCCGTCAGTTTCAATCAATTAAAGCTGATCTTGATAGATTGAAATTCAAATAATGTCCTTAATAGTCTTATTGAAATTGATTAGCAGTCGAATAATCAGATATTAACTAAAAAGAAAATATATGAAATCAAATGTATTTTTTGCTGTTTTTCACCTCGATCACTTTTCACCATCAATGCAAGCTGTGCACGTGAATTTTGTTTAATATAAGTAGAAAATTTAGTTGAACTAGAAATAAGTAAGTTGGTTCTAATCATTATTTGGCTGCCTCGTAAGTAAAAGTATGTTTGTGTTCGAATCTACGCTGAAACAGGTATTAACTAATTACAAAGAGTTGCAACGATTCCCTTGAACGCGTTGAAACGCATGAAAAGCGTCCGATTTCATTTTGTGTTTTACTCCATTTACTTTATCAACTCGTTTTAACCTTGTTACTTCAATTCGTTTGAACGATGATAACGTCAAAATGAGATCAACTGTTGAAACACAAAAATTCGGAGATTTCTCCACAGTTTGAACGCCTTGAAAAGAAAACAACTAGTAGCCATTTTATAGCGTTAATGTCTTTTTTTGTCTGCTTGGGTATCATGGTAATTTTGATTTTGCTGAAACAATCAAAGTCATCGAATTTTTCCGAGGAGAAGTTTGAAAATAACCATTTAACTGAAATTAGAATGATATTTTTATTGCCCGGGGTATAGTGACGCTCGTGGCCGCTTTCATCTGAAAAAGATGTCAGATGAAGAAAAAATGCTCTCCTTTTAATAAAATTTGTCTACTTTTTAGAAATTTGAAAATTTTTGAAACTCATGTAGGCCTCCATAGAGATCAATGAAGAAAATGGAAGAGAAAGGGGCAGAAGCGTCACTAGCCCCTAGTGTCTTCTATGAAACAAAGAATAGACTTTGTAAATTGTTTTGACAAAATTTCGTTGGAGATTCGTACTGCCCCTAAAGTTCGATCTATGTGCATATTAAAATTATCATAACTGCCTGAAAACAAAGAGATAGATATGTGTTTTTGTACACTTAGTTCATTGGTACTATTTTATGTGATGCAACATCTTGAGAGAATTATGGGAGTTTCCATGAAATTCATCTCTGAGTTGTTGAGGGTGGGCAAAAGTGAATAGCACATGTTTAACTGTAATTAATTAAACACTTTCAATAACACCAAATAAAAAACTTTTATTGACAACAAGAAGCCGAGAACTATAAATGAAGATCATTACCTGAGCTTAATAATCAACACTTTTAAGCATATCTTTCAATATTTCCTATTTTCTGTTATTCACAACTTACGTTCATCGAAAAATAAATTGCCTGGGTTCTAGTCTGACAGGGATTAAGACTGGAAATACCTGAACTTCAGAGAAAATTAGTTGTTTCTATAAGAATATGAGCGTGCAGTTTCAAAGAAACGAGCGGATAAGTTAATAGGATATACGGAGAGAGTCAAATTAGTGAAAACAAGGCAAAAACAATGCGAAAATGAGAAAAAACACAAAGGGTAGGGGTGTCTGTTTCGGATTCCGTTCCCGCGAACGCGAACGTGGCTGAGTTCGTGTTCTTGAGAATCCGTGAACCCTCCACGTTCGCGTTCTCGAGAACCCGGGAACCCGCCGCGTTCACGTTCGCAGGAACCCAGAAACCCGCGTCGTTCGCGAGAACTCGGGAACCGTTTGAAGGTTTGTTTCTAGGGGATCAGAAAGCGTTTGAGATTTCTTGTCGACTGCAAGGTAGAAGCTATTTCTCTCGATCAGTCACGGTCGTAATTCGTTCCAACAAGGTTTTTCAAGTTTTTTAAAGCACTCAGAGAGATATTCTGTTCAATTGACAACGGATAGTAAATTAATGATTTTTTTCCGCGGTTTTGACAATAAAGCTCATTTTCTAAGATATGTTTATTTGGGAGGAGATTGGTACTAGGACTGTTTGTAATATTTCTGATACGTAGTAATAAAAGCGTTCTCTGAAAGTTTACTCGTGTTTTGTATATAGCCTTCTTGGATAGTTTTGCGTGAAAGGAAATTTCAGAAGTTTTGAGGAAAGGAATAAATAATTTCACTTATATTCTGTTTTTCGTAACCTTTACGCACCAGAATATTTTTTTCTGAAATGCTTATTTTAAATCTATGCTTGGTTTGTGACAATGTAATGCTCATAGAGGATTACGTTCGCAATTAAATATCACTCGTCGCTTGCTTGGAAGGAATTACTTTTTTCACAGCTTCTCTTGATATCCTGAAATTCAGCTCTCTTAGAAACGACGAGTTTTAAATGACTCGTTTGAATACTAATGCGGTGCTGAAACTATTCAAGCCTTCCCAGAGAAAGAGTTAGTCCCGTATGGACGTTTTGATGTAGCATGAGCAATTTTCATTGAGCCTTTTTTCCTATTTTCTGCCTGTCAAAGTTCAATTTAATCAATCAAAACAAAATTTAAATATATTCATTTCATGCGTTATCCTATGAAATTTATGCTTATTCACTTTCTTTTCGAGATAAAATGCATGAAGTATTGATATCAATATCGACCATGTGTAAATTTTCGATTTACCTAGACACCATCCTCAAACATAATAAAATTTATGGTACTTTCACGATCATCTGTAACACGACCTAAATGTATATCACTTTAGCTAATATAGAATCTAATGGCTAGAATAGCTGATATTGTGTTGAACGAGAAACGATCAGGCGATGGAATCATNAATTTTATTCAATCGCCTGATCGTTTCTTATTTATTCAATTTCGTTATCGATATGGTTATATCCCCGTAAAACCTTTTTGCCGAAGACAGATTTCATATTGAATTTATACCGCAATGGATGTAAGTTAATCTTATATCTGACGTTGTACTAGTCCTATGCACCTTCAAGAAGCAACCCAGAAAATAATCCAGACACACTCCTAAATTGATGTCTGTAATTTATCGGAAGTTTCCCTAAACGATAGCAGCCGAAAAAATACAGAATTTTGATTCGGATTTACTGAAAATTCGGATCTCAGGAACCCATAGCGACTTACTCCAAATACGAATCAAAATACATCTACATACTACTTAAAACTCAAAAACAGTTTCTGTTGTATTCGACTTGCGTTCGCGTTCGTGGAAACCCGGGCGAACTCGAACTGCGACACCCATAACAAAGGCGAAGCTTAACACGAAGAGGAGCACCAGCCCAACTAGGGCTTCGCAATGGGGGTAGGGATCTCAAGTAGATCAGAAATGTGTTTCAAAAATCATGTCGGGGAGGGGATCGAAGGCTTTCACAGATGTGAAGCAGGAGTGCAACGAACCCGAACTTTTGTGTAGGATTCGGTCACCAAATCCTATACATGGAAAACGTAGGTAACACACAGACATTTTTTAAACTTCCAACGAATGTATCTAGAGAATCGTAAGAGGGAAAAACTTTTCATTTGCAGCAAATATGTAACCAAACAAGTTCTATTAGACTTGTAAGTTTGAGTCTCAATGGTCCATTTGTTTGGAATTTATGAGTAAAATACTGGTCGGAAACTCACAGACAAAACAAGCCATCAGCTCGTCATAGATGCGACACAAGTGATAAACCCTGCGAAATACTTCATGTTAATGTATAGCACGGGAGAATGTTTTGTAGATAAAAGCCAGAGCTATCTTTTAGTAAAGAGAAAGATATTAATACCTTGAAAAATGAGTGAGCTGTTGATAAAGCAGTTGGTAACAAAAAGACATGAATTATTTTAACAAAAGTCCTGGATACAAAATTTTATTGTGTATTCGGAATTATCGGTTTAGAACATAAAAGTAATGATGTTCATGTATATTTCAAGCTACCATTACTGTTTTTCTGCTTAATAATGTGTCTATTTTTGAGATATGGCAAGAGAGCATTTGCACAAAAATACTGAATTTTTACTAGTGACTACCATTTCTCCTCTCAATTATTAAAAATGAATTGCATCCGTCGACGCAAAATATACGAAAACCTACCTTAAAAACTTGAAATGAATAAAATCGGCTGTTTTGTCGATGAGAATTTGAGTCTTCAACTTCAACCAAACTGCTTGACCGTTAGCCGTGTTTCATGTATACAGAAGTTCATACTCGTTGTAAGCCAAGTTGGGGAGGAGGCGGGTTACGTCTCACCTAACTACGAACTCGTCAGATTCAGAGATTTTGCGATGGCAGCCTCCAAATACCACAGGAAGCACATCCCGCTTGGGCTCCATCACTCTGACAGAGTTATTCGGCGTTTCCCTTCCACGAATTCAAACATCGTAAGCACCATTAAAATGGTCCTTCATGCCACGATAATTGTCACTTGTGCCACAGAAATGGCCATTTGGGCCACAGAAACAACCGTTTATGTGGTTGTTTCAAATAGACAGACAGACAGACACAGGTGAATTTCTGTTTCCAGACCCTACCCTTTCAGTCTGGGGAACATGTTTTCATGGAAAAAAAAGTTTTCAAATGCCTAACAGGTATAAATAAACGAATTTTCGAATTCGGGACACTATTTCTCCCGGTTTTGTCCTGAATCCCGATAGTCCCGTCCGTCAAACATTTACAGCATTGTCATATTTCTCCCGCAGGAAGAGTGAAACGGGATATTTTGGGATTAGGGATTGTCCGAAAGGACCACAGAGAAAACCCTGAGGTAAAAAACTCTGATTGGCGAAAACCGACGGCTCCCAAAGAAACGTGACATGTCGCGAAAGCGGGGCCCGACAATCGGATAAGCGCGAAACGTGGGACTTAAAAAGTGGCTACCCAAACGAGCGAGACCGACAAACCTCATAGGCGGAAAGCTCGGCGATCTGAAAACCCCAATAGGTAAAATCCAGCGCACCCCGAAAATATCATTGCCCGAAATAGCGAGACCTCAAAAACACATTGGCGGATATCGCGCGGCCAGAAAAGCACACTGGCTGAAATTGCACGTCAAAAGAACCTGATTGACCGAACCCGCCATGCCCAAATACCCCCATTGGCCAAATGCACCGCACCTAAAAAACTGATTGGCCAAACCATTGCAAACCTAAAACGCCCCATAGGCCAAATCCGCAGGGCCCAAAAAAGCCCCGTCGGCCACAACGGCTCAGTACAAAAAACTGCATTGGCCAAAGTGGCACGGCCCAATAAATCCGTATCAGCCAAAACGGCGCAGCCCTAAAACTCATCGGCCAAAATCCTCGCTGCCGAAACCGTGATCGGCCATACGGTTCAGTCCCAAATCCATATTTACCTAGTTCGCCGTACCCAAATGCCCATTCACCTAGTTGGCCGTACCCAAATCCCCATTTGCCTAGTTCGCCGTTCCCAAATCCCCATTTGCCCAGTTTCCCGTGCCGAAAACCCGATCGGCCAAATAAGCCGTGCGCGAAATCCCCATGTGCGAAAACCGCCTCGTCCAAAAGCACCCCATAGATCGGAATTAATCTCCCAAACCACCATAGCAATACCTCCCAAAATCTCACCAACCCCACGAACAACCTTAATCTCTCTTTTCATATCTATCTTCTAGTCTTCACACCACTCAGAGCCCCCTCAATCGATATTCATCCAAATGCTCATTGGCAACAAAATGCCATCACTGTGGCTGGAGGAAATGGACAAGGAAATGCAACCAATCAACTCTCTCGACCATGCGGTTTGTATGTTGATGATGATCAAACTGTCTATGTCGCTGATCGATGGAATCATCGTATTATGGAATGGAAATCGGGTGAGACGAGTGGTCAAGTGGTTGCCGGTGGAAATGGACGAGGAAGTGGAGCTCATCAGCTGTCTAACCCATGGGATGTGATTGTCGACAAAGACACTGATAGTCTCATCATCTGCGATCGTTCGAATAGAAGAGTAGTTCGATGGCCTCGTCGAAATGGGACAAGTGGAGAAACGATCATCTCCAACATCAATTGTGTGAGTTTGACAATGGACGAGAATGGATCTCTCTATGTCACTGACTTTGGAAAAGATAAAGTGAGACGAAATCGAAGAGAAGAATCTGAAGGAACAGTGGTTGCAGGTAGCAATGGACGTGGAGATGGTCTCGATCAACTCTCTGGCCCACAATACGTATTCGTCGATCGAGATCATTCAGTGTACGCGTCTCAATGGGGAAATCATCGTGTGATGAAATGGGCGGAAGGTGCAAAAGAAGGCATTGTCGTGGCTGGTGGTCAAGGAGAAGGAAATGGTCTCAAACAGTTGTCAGATCCTGGAGGAGTCGTTGTCGATCAATTGGGCACTGTCTATGTGGCTGATTATGGGAATGCTCGAATCATGCGTTGGCCCAAAGGAGCCACACAGGGAAGTGTCATTGTTGGTGGAATCGGTCAAGGATGGCAATCGAACCAACTGTATCAGCCCGTCGGTTTGTCATTCGATCGACACGGTAATCTATATGTCGTCGATTTGGGAAATCATCGAGTTCAAAAATTTAATTTGAAATCCAACAACAAATAAAGACGAAGAAGCACTTCATCAGATTAAACAAAAGAGAGCAAACCTGACTTGTATTTTTTTTTCATAAAAGTATTAAATTAAATAAATTAAACAAAAAAAAATTTTGTTTTTCATTTAAGCCACAAAAGAGAGGGGGAGAGACAGAGGGAGGAGACAGGGGGAGAGAGATAGGGGGAGAGAGGGGCGACAGCAGAGCCCATCCTAAGGAAAATGTACTCAATGACCTCAACTCCGAGACGTGGCTGACTTTGAAGAAAAAGGAATGCTTGAAATAGAAAACCCTAGAACTCAGCAAAACCCCAACCAATCGACTTCAAATTAAACCAAAAAGTATATTTCAATGAGCTCTAACGGATTCCCACGAATTCCCGTCGTTCTTCTCGCCGGAACACCCAAATCCCAGAATTCCCAAAAACCCCACATGATCGTAAAACTGCGTTGGAGCAGATTATGCAGGTCTCGGGGCGCGTCAGCAACCCCGTGGATTTCATGAAATTTCTTGTCTGGCAGATAGGTGGACATGTCGTCTAACGGATTCCCACGAATTCCCGTCGATTTTCTCGCCGGAACACCCAAATCCGAGGATTTCAAAAAAAAACACATGATCATAAAACTGCCTTGCAGCAGATTTTGCACGTCTCGTAGCACGTCAGGAACTCCTGGATTTCATGGAATTTCGTCTCTCGCAGGTAGGTGGACATGTCCTCCAACGGATTCCCACGGATTCCCGACGATTTTCTCGCGAGAACACCAAAATCCAAGCGTTTCGAACAACCCAACACACATTTGAAACGGTGTGGAAGCGGTTATTGCAGCCCCCGTGTCTCCTCAGGAACACGCTGCATTCTGCGAAAGTTCCTATCAGGCAAGTAGGTGGATATGTCCTGTAACGGATTCCCACGAATTCCAGAAGTTTTTCTGGCCGGAGCACCAAAATCCAAGGATTTGAAATAACCGCACTCACATATGAAATGCTGTCGACGTGGTTTTCGCAGCACCGTGGCTGGTCAGGAACCCCCTGGAATTTTAATGTAATTTCGTATCACGTATGTAGGTGGACATGTCCTCTAACGGATTCCCACGAATTCTCGACGATCATGTCGCCGGAACACCCAAATCCAAGCATTCCCAAAAACCCCACGCGATCATAAAATTGCATTCGAGCGGTTTTTGCAGGACACGTAGCTCGTCAGGAACCCACTGAGTTTCGTGAAATTTCGTACCTGCAGGATCGTGGACTTGTGCTTTAACGGATTCCTACGAATTCCCCACGATTTTCTCGCTGAAACATCAAAATGCAAGGATTCCAAAAAGCCCCCCACACATATAAGAAAGTGCCAATGCAGTTTTTTCAGAAGACGTAGCTCGTGAGGAACCCCCTCGATTTCATGGAATTTCGTACCTACAGGTACGTGGGCATATCCTCTAACGGATTCCCACGAATTCCTGACGATTTTCTCGCTGGGACACCAAAATCCAAGGATTCCAAGAATCCCGACACACATATGAAACAGTGCCAAAGCGGTTTTTGCAGGAGACGTAGCTCCTCTGGAACCCACTGAGTTTCATGAAATTTCGTATCTGGCAGGTAGGTGCACATGTTCTCTATCGAATTCCCACGAATTCCTGACGATTTTCTCGCCGGAAAACCAAAACCGAAGGATTCCAAAAATCCCCACTCACATATGAGACAGTGCCAAAAGCGCTTTTTGCAGGAGACGTAGCTCATCAGGAACCCCCTGGATTTCATGGAAATTCATATCTGGCAGCTAGGTGGACTTCTCCTCCAATGGATTCCATTGAATCCTCGACGATTTGCTTGCCGGAACACCAAAAACCAAGATTTCCAAAACACGCCACACATATAAATCAGTGTGGAACCCGTTTTTGCAGGACACGTAGCTCGTCAGGAACCACCTGGATTTCATGAAATTTCGGGTGTGGCGGGTTGGTTGACATGTCTTCTAACGGATTCCCACGAATTCCCGCCGATTTTCTCGCCCGAACACAAAAGTCTAACGATTCCCAAAACCGCACACAGATATGAATCAGCGCTGGAGCGGTTTTACCAGCACCGGTTGCTCGTCAGGAACCCCTTGGCTTTCACGGAGTTTCGTTTGGCACCGATTTTTTGGCATATCCTCGAACGTAATCCCATGAAATCTCGGCGAATTACGAGCTGGAACACGAAAATCCAATGATTCATGAAAGCTCCACTCGCATGTAAATTAGGATCGAAGCGGATTTTCGATAGCGGTAGGTCGTCAGTGTAACGATTTCTGATAGAAGGGATGTTAGTGATGATGGAATTACACTTTATTCTATTCCTTCATATCATATAATCGTCTCGTTTACATAAAAAACCATGTGCTTATATACGCACACATAACAAAGAAGAATAGAGCATGAAAAGAAAGAATACGAAGTCAATGGAAGGACAGTGAAATAAGAACAATAAGATAATGAAAGAAAGTATGAACAGAAATAAGGATACAAAGTAAGAAGAATTGAGGACAATGAAGTAAGGACGATTCATTATTGAGAAGAAATGAAGAGGTAAGGTTAAACATCATTTATACAATCCACTCAAGCGGGAGAATTACACCCCTGGATGGAAACTGGACGTTCTCCACATAGAACGTCACAGTCAGGAACCCTCTGGATTTCAGGAATGTTTGCATGGTGAGGGTAGGTGCGCATTTTCTCTGAAGAATTACACAAAATCGCAACGATTTCCTCTCTGGAACACCAGAATTACAGGATTCTCAAAAATTCCACACAGAAGTTTAACATGGCACGAGTTCTTGTTTAAGGAAGCGTGGCTTGTCAACAATCGTATAGATTTCGTGACTTTCTTTCGTTTGGGTTGTAGTTTGACGTTTCCTGTAACGGATTCTCACGAAATCGCATTGATTCAGTCGGTGGAACATCAAAATGCAAGGGATGTGTAAAACCTTGTTCACGTTTATAATAGCGTTAGATGGGCTTTTGATTAACTTGTTGCTTTTTAGGAACAGCATTAATTTTTTGAGATTTCTCGTAGGATGATTAGCTTGACGTGGTATCTGTCGGATTTCTAGGAATTGCTGATGATTTTGTGGATTCACTTGTTGTGTTGGTGGATTTCAGTGTTTAGCTTAATAGGGTGAGTGCAGCTTGAGAGTGTATTTCAAAAGTACCGTAGCCCACTGAGATCGTCGGGATTGAGATCTATATATTTGATCTAGGGCGAATGGAAGGAAAATTTGCGGATAATATAAAGTGAGGTATCCAGAAATAAGTTAGTATTGGTAAAGGGATGAAAGAAACGGTAACTCATATAGAAGATCTTTAGAGAAAACACATTAGAGTTGTTGACCACCTTCCGTCGGTATGTTTCTGATTTGACTCTAATGGTGGTTGTGTGAATTGTGACAATTTAAGTCAACATTTCTTTGACTCAAAATACTTGTTTGAATGAAAGGAATATGTTTGCTGTGATTAAGGAAAAAATATAGGAAAATATGTTAACTGAGGAGTCCAATATATCACACAATTTCACAGTTTATACGACGAGACAGAAATAATGAGAAATTTTGGCCATTTGTCATCATTTAATACTCTGTATCAATACGCCATCCGCTTTTTATCTCTAAGATGAAACTTTGCAACACAATATAGTTTTTCTTAGTTGTCAAACAAATTATACTCTGTTGTGTATTCTTTTGGACTCATTTATCTATGGTTTTTCACTTATTCTTAAAGAAGTCGAATAACGAAGCAGTTGATTTATATTCTTGTGAGATTTTAGTAATATTCAATCGTAATTCGGCTAAAAAATGACCTTTCGCATTCTCTGAGAGGTCATCAATGATTTACTATGGAGAAATTTATAGGAAGTTTATTAATTACTGCATTATTCTGTTATGATCTTTGGAGCTGATTTGTGTAGGTGCAAGTTTCTACCTACAAAACACTTCAGTACTACTTTCAGATAGTATTTCACAAAAATATAATACTACACCTGAAGATTAAGAATGTGAAACTCCTCGATCTAGAAGGTAAAACTTATTTTTTTAATTGTCTACTTTTAATGTTGAAAACAGAAATTAAAACCATAAAATGAACTGCCCTCTGTCAATTTTAATACATTAATGATCCAATATTTCGGCTGCGCACGTTAGTTTTTATATGAAAAATATTCTTCTGTCAAACACTTTTAATGTGACAGGTCAATACATTACTTCTTAAGAGAGAAAGAACTTTTGTCAGGAAGAAATGAATGGAAATCACGCTTATCTTCTATCTAAAGTTGACATTCATGTTCTAACACAACTAAACATTCTCATCGACAGAATCAACTCTAATTAATCACATAGTTTAAGATTTTGCGAAACGTTTTGGAGTTGAATTCTGAGGATCAATTTTATTGTAAGCATTGACTCATCTGTATTTAAATCAGAATCAAATTACAGATACTGGAGCTCAGCGATTAGCCACAGCATTTAAATTGAATACAGTAAGTTTCCTTGTTGACTATTTATTTTCATTCTGCCACATTAGATTCTTCAAGATCGAAAAAGAAATTCAATCATAATGATAACTATGTTTGAAGAGGTTTTTATTCGAACTTCCTGAGAAGTTATTTGAATGCTTAGTTGATTGATTTCTGAAATAATGCATTCAAATTTTCACTTCGGTTATGAGATTGTTTTGCATAAGTTTGATGATTTTTCATCTTAAATCTCTATAGAAGTCGAGTAACGCTTTTTATCAATGCATTTAAACACTATCAACTGTCCTATCACATTTGATACAATAGCTTAGCAATGAAGGTTTCTACTGCTGTCTGATTAGATTGTAATCTCGAAGAAAGGATTTTAAAACTATTTTCTGCATGAATGTCTAAGAAAACAATGATTCATCCGGAATTCTTATGTCAATGTTGTGAAATTTTCCCTTCTTTTAATGTTAAACAATTTTTATTCTAACGAACGAGCAACATGATATGATCGTTTCTGTTTCATTCATAACTCAATAGAAGTTCATCACTGTAATTTGATTTTTTTAATCAAATGATTCTTAACAAATAACCGATGTTGTTTCGGGTTTGGTTTAACATAACTTTCTAAAATCGTAATATGATGGATGAGTTTAACGAAAACAATACTGTAAAAAATGAACATCAGAACTTACAACAACCATTGATTAAGACCAGGAAATTGTTGAAATAACACTATAACGTTCTTTCTTTTCTTGTGTATGTAAGATTTCGAGTTGTGCTTGTTACATGCTTGATCGCTCGTAAATGTTTCGTTTTCTTGTTAAAGAGCTACCGGAAGAGGTTATAGAATGTTGCAT
>OENT01002903.1:0-16558 GCA_900239685.1 Rotaria macrura
AGACATTGTACTTTCAAATGGACACACAAAAACGTCAAAAAAATTTAAATTTTGACGAATGCTTCTCATAGTGGGTGAGGCTCGGCAGCCTCATGAGTACTGTCTCTCAAGTGCAATAAGTTCTTGTTAGTGTTTCACCTCTTTCGGTTATATAGTACAGTATGATGTGTCTATGCTAAAAATAAATATTTTACATCACGTTTCGCATACGGTACGCATATAATGTTGGATGAAATAGATATACAGATTGTTTTTCTGTTAACTATTTCTAAAAGACAATTTCTGTGAATAAAAATATAGAAATGCATCTCTTCTTTATCTAAATTCAAGATAACTTATTTTTACAACATCACAACGTATTCATCACGTGAAATGACACAAAAGATTAGCTTGTGTGTGTACTGAATCAGCAGATTTCGATTCCAATATATTGTTATGAGTTCACGGAAGATTTTCTTCTCTTTGAAATAGAGAATGGCTTATCTGTGTCGAGTATTTCCCAATGTAATGCCGTTAGAAAGAAAGAGAAGTATTAAATCAATTTCAATTGTAATGTGCAATGAGTATATAGAAATTAAGTCAATCATCGTTTAAAAAAATCTATCTGATGTGTTGTTGAGAGCGAATCTCATTAGCTTTCGCTTTACACAATAATTTTGACGAATTATTACAGAAATTAAAAAGAATATTGAACCAGTCTTTCTCTTTTCTTCTTCATTTGATTTGATTTTATTTATTAGCGTGCGATGAATATCGATCATAAAATACTTGAAAGATCAGAACATTTCCTATCAACCGATGAAAGTACAATCTGTTCAGAATCTTTTTCTTCCATTCAAGACACACACCCCAGATCAATATTTTATATGGTCCTTGTTTTTTGAGTAAAATGCGATCTTTTTCTTAAAGATTGCTGCCATCGGATGTTGTATTGCCTTGCTGATGAGCTGGTTATAAAAAAAAGGAAGTTGCATAAGATTCAAAATAGAAAAAAGCCCTATCGATTATTATGAAGTAATTGCTTTGTAGTATGTGTTGATCGAACACAAAAATGGTCGACGATATCTACTATTATTTTGGAATCATAAGTTAAATTGATAGAATAACTAACCAGTACATTACGATTTTCTGATATTTAAACGTGCATATTTTGACATTGAAAACTTTTCTGAATGAATTTTTAATAAATTACAAAAGTTTAAGTTACTTCCGATAGTCTTGTTAACACTACTACACACATCTTTTTCCATGGAAGTTACCAGTAAAAAGTTGACATTCGTGACATGAGATAAAGAATAAGATTCACTGTCATTGCACAATGGAGATTTTTCTATTTCATGTGAGTAAAACGATCAGTAATACTGTGAGATATGAGTTCAGATCTCCTCCTGTTCGTAATTGTCTAGGGTGAAATATTATAACAAGAATATTCTACTACAAAATTCAAATGAAGGTAAACGGCCCCTATCCTACTGATCTTGTAGTGAACTTTAACTTCACGATTATATTTGTTGAAGCCCACGAGAGGAAATAGATGCTGTTAGATTGGTTATGTAATCGACCTACGGTCTAGAGAAAGTGATGGGAGTTATATTGAAATTTCTCATTCTACATAATATTGTATCAATTAATAATGCTAAACATCGAAGCAACGCTTTTCAACACTGTATATCAGATTGTGTTGACAGAGTTCGAAAATATGAGACGATCATGTAAATATCACTATAATGATTCCTAGATTTTTCAAAATCAAAATTGATGTATCGCTTGTAAGTGACTTCATATAGGATACTCATGCGATAGAAATATTCCTCTGACTCAGAAGTCAATAGCTCATCAATAACTAAATGACAAAATTCATTGTTTACAGCTCTATACAAACTTTAGCAATTTGTATTTTAACAAAAGAAGAAATTTTTCCAACGGAATCTTGTGGAAAATTTTACCTTCGTTGAAGTTTATGTTTTCCAGTCTATTCGGATCGTTGCAATAATACTTGAAGAAGTTTTAATTTTTTAAGGACAGCCATTAGTCTGTTCTATTTGTATCTTGTGCATCATTTTTATTCTAGAGCGATATATATGAATAGAAATACTTGCTTCTCAAGATTTGATTCAAGTAAAATAATCGATTCTATAGTATTGTATGAAGGTTATTTTTTTATAAAAAGTATTCAATTGTTTTCTTATCAGCCGTGAAGAGATTTTCCTTCAGAAATTTTACTCAACAACATATCATACATTCTTAGATAAAAAAAGCTTTCTAAAATCTTTGTAATTTTGATCTAAATAGTTTTAATGCAATATGTTTTTTTACTCGGTAGTAACCTATAGAATAGCAAAAACATGGCTACAGGAAGACATTCACGCTATTGTAATTAATGTGTGCATTATGATCGTTTTGTTTCCAAATATCAATTTCGTTCAGCCACAGTAGAAGCTTGACACAAGTTAAAGATGATATCCTTATGTAGTTTTTCCTGTAGTCCTTTATGATAATTATTTCAAACTAAACTACAGACGCGCATCTTTTAATACAGTAGTTTTCGAATAAAATTCATTCTTTCAACGATTAAATTAACGTTTCGTTCTTATTTATGAGCGGCATAGTATGAATCGATAATAATCTCAAACAGTGAGATTCGAATTGGGAATCCTATTATAATATTAAATTATGACTTAAAATATATTCAACACAATAAAAATTGAAAATAAAGAGTATGACTTCTGGACTTTTCTTGTAAAACACATTTAATGGTTTCAGTAGAACAAGAACACGCCCACTTCTAGTGATTCTATTCTTGTGTAGTCACAATTAATTTGGTCGCCTGTCGTGAACCTTGTTTTCTTCTGCGTCTGCATAGTTCATATTTTCTGAAAGATAAATTCGTTTTCTTTGCAACTAAAGAATATTTCAAGACCCGGAGATTATTATCAATATTTTAAAGGCCACCTTATTTTCAGCTAGGGCAGCCATAACTATTCTTTGAGGCCGTAATTTGCTTGAATTTTATTCAACTGGATAATATCTTACTAGCATATAAGTTGCAGCATTAAGAGTTGAAACACTTTGGAAGAAAATCCAGTTCTCATATGTGTATTTTTATTCTACTACACTGATATGTTCCGTTTGCATATTCATCGCTCATGATTTGCAATTGAAATCCCATGAATTGCTGACTTCTATGTTTAGCTTAACAATAATACGAAACCTTTTGAAACTATTCAGAGGATGAATTTGACGAGAAGGAAAACTAGTTAAAAGTTTTTTTCCTTAATGCAATTGCTGTTTCTTTTTTTTTTATTTCAAATTCTTGTTTTTAATCTTTTTGCTTTTTTAACGATGATAGATAACAAGATCAAAAACAATAAAAATCGTATCATGGATTTTAAGCCTTCTTTTTCGATACACCAACTGTACGACCACGTCGGCCAGTTGTTTTTGTATGTTGACCACGTACACGTAAGTTCCAATAGTGACGAAGACCACGATGAACACGAATTTTCTTCATACGTTCTAAATCTTCACGAACTTTGGTATCAACATTGTTCGATGTTACTTGTGAATATTTTCCGTCTTTGATATCTTTTTGACGATTGAGAAACCAATCAGGAATTTTGTATTGTCTTGGATTACTAATGATCGTTACAATACGTTCGACTTCTTCTTCAGTTAATTCACCAGCACGTTTGGTTGCGTCAACATCAGCCTTTCGAATAACAACATGAGCAAAACGACGGCCAACACCTTTGATTGCTGTTAAAGCATAACCAGCTTTTCGACGACCATCAATGTTCGTGTTAAGAACACGAAGAATATGTTGAAATTTTTCAGGTTGAATAAGTGGTGATGACATGTCTTATGGAGATGTTTAGAATCTAAAACGAGGAAAGAAAATCTACTCAATATTTCATACGTTCGATTAAGAAAATTTTGTAGTAGAACTAAATGAGGCACCCATTGGACCAATATCGATAGGTTGAAACATAAACAAGTAAACAAGAATATTCATTTACCCAATGTACTATTTTATGAAATTGATTTATTAAATTATTTCCCGAAGAAAGTTTTTTGCAGATCAGATATTATTTCTAGTCTCCCAAAAGATAGATACCTGCGTAAGTGCATAGATGATTCATGGTGTCGAATGAAGATGTTGCTATGCAATGGTACAAAGTAATGGCTGAATCGTATGTTTTAGTTCACTTTTAAGATTATCGCATAATATCGATAGTTGTTTTTTTATGTGAATAATTACAAGTCTTTTGATTACTGATCGACAATGACGCATAGAAATTCAAAGTGAAGTATGCACGTACTTTAATGCGAGTACAGCTCGACTAGTCGGATGAAGTTGTTCTACATTAGAAGACAGTGATGACTACGTACAATTGCCACTTATTGAATAAATCAAAATAAAAATTGATATTAAAAATGACTCGACTCATAAACGCATTAACAACACATGTGTCGAATTCATAACATATTTGTTGCTATAGTAAGATTTTGAGTTGTATGCATTCTTTCACTATGATATGAATTTTTGCTTATTTATAGAAGACTCTGTGAAATGAATTAGATCATATGAAGTAAAAGATTCACTTAGTGACTTTAAGCAAATGAAATTAATGCTGCATAAAAATGTTTTCCCAATTATTCTTTATGAGAAGATTTATAGGAGTGCTTTTTTTTCTTTTGTAAAATTCGATATCTTAAACTTTCACTGAAAACAAGAAAACGAGAACTCTTCTCTAAATTCAGCTTACATAAGTAGACCTTTGTATAAAGTCATTGCGTTCTGCTGCATTCCATGTTAGTTAATTCAAACGAAACGAAACTAAACTATTAATAAAAACTTTTCTTCTTAGTAATTTCTTTTCAGAAGCACTTCTTAGGAGACTAGGATGAACGAGAAAAAAATAAGCCATAACTAATGCTGAAAACATGAGAAAGATTTTTTTTGTAGATGTCATTTTATGCGCAAGTTTATTTATAAAAGAAGCACTAATTTTATTTCTGTCAACAGAATACTGTTTCAAAAAATGAAGTTTTTTGCCATTTAGTACGTGCGAGTAACGATATCGACATGGTTGCTACAATACATGCCTATACAAATAAGCATGTTCATTACACGGTGATAGTTGACATGTCATTGCGTTTTGTCTGTTTTTTGGAATAGTTCGAAAACTTCTTATGTTGAATTAAATATAAAAATCTATTTCTGATTAGAAAATATTCTCATTTTTGTTTAAGATCACTGTGCACTAAAATGCCAATATCATATACACCAGCAAGTCAACAAATCATATTAAAATGGAGTGCATCCCATTTCTCAAATAATCTCGCAGTCTATCGTCCTACTGAGTCCCGACAATCGAAAATGTTTGGAGTATCACATAAAAGTGGTTTTTCCATGGTAAAATTGACATTTTAATAAAAATGGATAATTTGAATAAAAATTAATTTAGGCCACAGTATCCGAAGATTTAACAAAACAAATTCAAGGTCAGGTTATATGCCGAGCTATTGGAAATAATAATACTGCTGCGCCAGAAAATGATCCACGATTAGTTGCTCACGTTGTTCAAGTAAAAACATATAGCGACACAAAGAGATCGAGTTGTTTTTTATTAATTATTTTTAATAGGCTGCATATGTTACTCTGCCCGTTCGAAGTTTACTTGTTTTAGCTTGTACGAAAAGTATTCAGGTAAATACTATCGGGTGGTTGACAATCGAATTCCGACTTCTCGCATATTTCAGTTAGTACGTTATTTTTTAACACAAAAGAATACTAGACAATTAATTTCTGAATGCTCTATGAAATTTGTTTAAAAAATCTTACATAATATAAATCAATGCAATTTTCTGTTTAAGAATGAGTCCACTTGAGTATTTTCAATTTTTTTAACGTTGTGAATATGATCAGTTTGTTTTCACGTATCGATGAAGAAATATTTCCCATTGAAACATATTGACTTTATTTTAGTCAACATTAAGAAAGTATAAACCAATAGACTATCGAGAGTATCCCATAAACGTATGGATTATTTTCAGGTCTAAAATATGTGCATCATTTAGACAAGAACGAACTGTGTAAATTCTAGAGAAGATATCAATATTTTAGGTTTATTGCAAATGATACACTGCATTCTTGAGATAAATTGTACTAAGAAATACTGCAATCTTACTGGAAAGAAAAACAGTAGAAAAACTCATCCTTTTAAAGTTGGTTTCGTCAGAGGAATTCCTATATCATGCCGGAATATATGAACAGTATGAAAATGAAGATTTCATCATAGTTGCATCTTACAGTGTCAACAACATACAGAGTAATAGGAAATTTCAATGATAAGTTATTCTCGATGAAATTAATTGCTACTGAAAATTTGAAATTAAAATTTGAAAAATAATATTTTTCATGTTTCTAAGAGTAGAGACTCAAGATTAAACTCAAGAGCTTGATATCAATTAGATCAGAATTCAATATTATTTAGCATGCTCATCGTTAGTTCGTCAGAATCCGTACGATGTATATATTCTTGAAGTCAAGAAAATTAATCAGTTGGCAGGCTTTTCTCTGAAGCCTTAATTAAAAGGCCATCCGAAGACAATCATATCGAAGTCATTGTTACATATCTGAAAACTCGCGAGTTTTACTTAGTCTTTACTACATTAGCATCTGAGCAAAGAAAGCATCACACTATATATGCATGAGATATCATGGGCATTGTTGCTGTACATGCAAATTAAAATGACAACAAAAAAAGAACATATTGACGTCATTGTTTTACATGAGTACATTTATATTTCCATTACCAATACTACGCAAAGAAATCAATTTAAAGACCAGGAAATTTCTAATAGATGAAACAAGAGTATGAATTCATATGTTCATGAGAACCTTATCGTATTCACGACGTTGAAAACCGATATCATTCAGTTGGATTCATTTACATACGTTAAATAAAATGTTCTAAATTATAATTTGTGGGATTTTACATGCTGAACCTTAACGTGTACCGTATCAAAAAAATCACACAAAATTCAATCAACCTTCATCAATTAATTATTCTTTGCTCTCAGAATAGGATAGTTTAATTAATATCTATTTAGATTTATGAACCAGATGGAACAACAAGTCTTCATCTTCATTCACTTGATAAAAGTCCTCCTAATCGAACAGGCAAAATAAATATACTTTAAGATGAAGTTAACACCATACGTATTATATTTAGAATCGTCGATTTATTCTCGAGGTATCACCGGTGTTGGTTCAAATTTATTGTGTATCGGTAAGTTTAAATTTTTATGAACAAATATAATTATACGGATATCTATATTGCGTTGTCCTTTTAGGAAATCATCAAGGCGAAATACTTGTATTTTCAATTCCTCAGAACGGTACAAATATATTTTTAAAGGAAACTATTCCAGGTAAATAATAAAGTAAAATTAGAGGGGAAAAGTAAATATTCATGCTGATAGCTCACCAATACGGTATAACAAGTTTAGCTTCAAACGCTCAAATCTTAGTTTCAAGTGATACAAATGGAACAATATTAGTTTGGGATACGAGTACCATGTTACAAAGTAATGTTATTGAACCAATAGATGATAGTGGCATTACATCATTATCGTTATGGAAAAATTGTATAGCAGCTAGCTATGCCAACGGAATGATTCGATTTTTTGATGCCGGAAATGGTGAGTAGATATATACGTATGATTGCTTTACCTGTAATTTTCTGAAATTAAACGATTGGACTAGCTCAAATTTCTGGTCAGGTTGCTGCACATGCAAGATGCATCAATGCCATAGACAGTAATGAAGAGGGATTAGTGGCTTCTGCTAGTGATGACTGTTTTGTTCGAGTTTGGAAACTATCGGGTGATGCAGAAAATTTGCAGGTAAAGAAGATTTTGTTACCCATGAAATTTTGAATTTTATTTGGTTATTTTTTGAAATTCAGATTTCACATGAATGTAACTATCGTATTGAAAATAGTCAATTGGTTGGAGTGAAATTTTTACATTCGACACGAGCTGATATAGCCATATCAGTATATGATTCAAACGAAGTTCTTATTCTTCGTGCTTGATAAATTTAATCTCGATAAATAACGATAATTGGATTGTATTTTGATTGTCTTTGTTTATTTTCTAAGCAATAAAATTTCAATATTGATAATTATCATGTTTTGTGTGAATAATGTAAATGTATTCTGATCAGCCAATATGATATAAACATTAATTTGTTTCTGGAAACATGTACGTGGTTGTTGATTTTATGAGGAATATTCAGATTTCTAAAAAAGGAAATTACGGAAGTTTCTCTAATTTCCAAGAACACGTAACCTCACAGAAAACTGTTTTCAAAATAAATGGATGCTACAAAACTTTGGGAAATTTCGGAAATTACCGCATTTTACGAAGTAACGAAGGTTTTGGAGGCATCATTTCCAAAATTTCCGAAGTTTCCGTAATTTCCTTTTTCAAAAGTCTGAACACTGCTAGAGTGGTCTCCAAAGCGTTTATCATACTTTTAATGCGCAGTGGAAGCCACTGTATGTTTCTATCTCTATATTTTGACACGTCTTTTAAAGTATATTTTCTGCTTGAAAATATAAAGTATTTTTTTGAATTATTTCTTTGTACTGCAGTAGTTGCTTACGACTGTACTTTATTGTATTTTTACAATCAACTGAAGGAATTCAAATATGCGCACCAAGATCGTACTCTAACATCGATAAATTTACAGACATGTATGCATGTGACTTTCGATTTTCTTCTCATCTATTCTCATGGTCTATTCCAATGATAAAATTGTGGACCAAGTTTTCCCTGATGCATTTCGATGTAGAAGAGAATTATTTTCATTGTGATGAGTTTCCAATCAATTGAAATTTAAATCAGAAGAGATTTTCGTAGCTTTAAATTTGTATATTCTATATTTCACTTTGTCCTTCTGTACTTGTCTTGTAACATTCGATACTCGATTGTGTTAAAAGTGTGATAATAATCGAATGTGGAAGAAAATTCTCGAAATTGGCAACAACAGAATTACTGGAAAACTTAAAACTATACGAAAGTTTCATCTGATTTAAATGCTGCTTGTACTCGTTCTTGTTTCTAATCAATTAATATGTAGAGAATATTTTTTGAATGAATGAGAGAAATTTTCAAAATATTGTGAATACGAAATAAGTTTTGGATATTCTTAGAGAAGACATGAAGTATTTCGAAATTATCTAAAAATTAAGTATTTTGAAAAAAGCAACGTAGTAAATACATGAAAAGTATTGTTTTCCGCATCTAAAATAATAAGATGTTGTCTTTTAGATGACAAGAGCACCAATTCTCAATTTTTGTCTCTGAACATGAAATTCATAATGTATTTAAACACTTTCATGAATCGATTGTGAAACTCGAACTTTGAATACGTGAGGCTAATCATATCTTGTGATCGACAAGTGCTGTTCTGAAATCATCATCAAAGATAAGCTATTGTCGTATAAAAGACATTAACTAGAACTAAATTTGAATCCAATTTTGATTAGCTATGCGTTTGAATAAAGTATTCACTTAAGTGTAGTCTCTCATATGAATTATAGTGCTCCGTAATAATAGGGTGGAATAATAAACGCTTTTTGGAACTATGAAAACGTAACGTGCAAGAAAACATTCATACTTTCGGTGAAAATTTTCATAAGATCTTAAGAGTATACGATACTCGGTTTCTATTAGATTCCAGTCTTTTACGCGCAATCGATTGATAGCGGCATTTGATTCATTTATTTCTAATTGTTAGTAGTTGATGAGTACCCAGGTCGATGAAAACGGACACCGTTACGGCGTCGTTTACGGTCGTAAACGACAAGGATACGGTGTAACTACGGCTGTTTACGATGAAAATACGGCTCGTTACGGCGCCGTATTACCCCGTTTTAACAGGGGCAGTAATACGGACGTATTTTTCCGTACCGTATACGGGGATGTAAACGCCCGTTAACGAAGAATTACAGTGGCCGTTTACGGATAGTATTCTTTATTGCGCACGGCAGTAAATGAGCCGCTTTCCTGCAGTTTTTTTCAGACCTGGCTCCACGTTTTTTACAACGGATAAAAATTTATTAAGATCAAAACTAAATTTATTGAACAAAATAATAATAAAAGAAATTACAATAAAATAATAGCTTTCAATGAAAATCAAATAAATGATAGGTTTAAAAAATTAAATCAATAAAAAGTTTGCAAAAATCAAATAAAAATTAGAATGAAAATAAAAATTAAATCTAAAATTAGATAAAAATTAAAAAGCTAATTAAGAATCGAAATAAAAATAAATCTAAAATTAGATATAAATTAAAAATTAAGTAAAAATCGAAATATAATAAAATCTAAAATTTGATACAAATAAATTAAAGTAAAAGAATAAATTTAAAACTAAATGATATAAATAACTTCTAATTACCATTACTAGAATTCTTGCTCTGATCTAATCCGAACGAAAAAGATGTACATATGAAGAGAAGAAAGCATTTCTAACAGTAATCACATATATACAGTGATTGGTGTAGTTTATGCGCATATTACAGAGTAGGAGAGATGGCGCCGTGATTCAAGCGAAGGAGAGCGGAATAAAAATATAAAACGCAACAATAGGTACAGTTCGAACGAGAACTAAGAAAAAACATTATTGCCTTACAAAAATATTTTCTCATATGGTCTGGTACCATACGGAAAATACGATTGAAATACGGACGGTTTCCGATGGTCGTTACGCTATCGTTTGCAATGGTCCTTAAACGACCACCCTAATTTCTGTCGTATTTCCCCGTGAAAATCTCGTATACGATCATTCGTAAACGATTATCCGCCACGACCATCGTATTTCACCGAAATAGTATCGTTTACGACCGTTTACGGATCGTTTTGGTCGACCTGGGTATTAATGAATACTCCAACTAGATTCAAGAGTTTCTATCATTAGTTTTCTAGTATTAACGATTGTAATTCTATTAGCACGTACTATTTTCTTACGAGATTAAAAAGGAACTCAAATATAAGAGATTAACTAAATCGAGTGGACTTTTATCAATTCCTTGTCGGGAAAACTGATGAGCTTCAGGTGATTGATCGACTAACAGAATAATTAAAACAAGATCATCCGAAATTAGAAGCGCTAGGAATTATGCCTTTGCTTATTTCTACACGAGTTGAAGACAATGAATATTCCGCATGTTAACTTTTATTTCGCTCTATCACTGAAATACAGTTCAAGTAACGCTTCAAAATACATGATTGATCTTTGTAGATCTGTGCATCATTATCACATAGGCGCTACTCAAAGATTAGTTCTCGTGGGATATTAAGATTTGAAAATAATCCAGAATCCATCCTAGTAGATCCCATTGGTTCTAATTTGGACTTGAATTCGGCCACGTTTGGGCTGGATCTCGAATCGAAGATTCATGGGTGCCATCAGACTTTTATGTAAAATATGCTACTGATCGAGTAGAAAAAATTAGGAAAAAAAATAAACATATCTCCTAAGCAACAATCAGATTCAGCGTCAAAAATCTCGTCGGGAGTCTTCAGATTATGATTTGACTCTAAATCTAAAAAAAAGGGAATCAGTCACGTTCGAGCCCAGACGATTTACATTTACCGGGTCCTGATCAAATTTGTCAGGTGGCGTTATGTATCGTGTGTCTTCTGTTTCTATCTTACTTGTGACGTCCTCGTGCATATGTATTCTACCTATATCTTCTTTCGTTCTACATGAATGGCTACATCTGTGATCTTTCTGTGTCCTTGTCTTCCTTCTATATGAACTTGTATATTCTTTAGGAATTTCTACTACGCTCTATATTAATTGTTCTTTTCTAGTTGATTCCATTTTGTTGCAAACATTTTTGTATAAATACCCACGCACTTACAACAATAAATTAGTTTGTATGTTTTCATACAAGTGGTGGTTAACTTCTATATGACTTATAATTAGAAGAGTGGTTGACTACCAATCAAATTTGTGTCCAACGAAAATCAATTTGTCGGATCACTATTTGAAATTTCTTAGAACCGATGAACTGTAATATCCTAGAATCACCACTTGTACGGATAAATAACGCCATCATAACAGAAACAGAATACTGATAAACTTGAATAGAATTTCTTGCATACTTGAAACTTCTAAGAAAAACATCGTGTGGAATGTGAAGGGTAAAAAGATTGTCGAACTTTTTTCTTGGCAAAGTTCTTAAACCTTCTTTTTTTCCCGAAACAGCTAAGATAAAATCGGTGCCTTTCAAAATAGCAGAACAAAAGTAAGTGGGAGTATGAAAATAAGGAAAAAGCGACCCACACACCCGTAATCGTCTTCCATTAAAAGTATTTTACCAGCAATGAATGTGTTCACCATCTCCGTAGGCAGCTAAATATTGACACTTTGCATTGCAAAACATCGAGCATATGATATTTCCCCATCACATTGCAATGCAAGAATACACAATACTTGCTATCTTTCGATGAATAATGGTTAAATATAACGAAGTGCTCAGAAAAGATTACTGCAGATGTGTGTAATAGACTATTTTACTGTCCAGGTCGATCAAAACGGATCACCATAACAGTATCGTAAACGGTCGTTTTTACATCGTATTCCACGGTTAAACGACCGTTTTAAGCCGTATTATGGCGTTTTAACAAGGTCAGTATTACGGACGCACACGCACACCGTATATACGCCGTAAAACCCTCTTAAAGACAGCGTAATACTATCGTATTCTTTAGAACATACGGTCGTATTACTGACCTTGTTAAAACGGGATAATACGACGCCGTAACGGACCGTGTTCTCATCGTATACGACCATTTACGGATCGTTCTGTTTGACCTAGATGGTTATGGACAATACTCCCGATTGAAATCTTACGAGACGAACGACGAAATATGTTTTGATTCAACTTTCTTGAAAGTTGAATGTTTGGGAATGATAGTTAATGTCGTTAGTGTCTGTTGACAGTGCCTCGGCATTCTCTCTGATGAATGTCGATGTTGAGATAATTGATAAGACAAAATTGAAACAAAGAATTACGATTTGATTGGCTATATTTGATGAAGATTTACCGGGAGAGCGAAAATTGATCGAACGAAAATTGGTCGATTCGAAAATTAATCGAAACGAATATTGGTCGAGAAACGTGTAATAATGTAATTTCTCGACCAATTTTCGTTTCGATTAATTTTCGAATCGACCAATTTACCACGATCAATTTTCGTTCGATCAATTTTCGTAGACCCAGATTTACCAATGAAAGAGGCAAGATCACAGACAATTATATCTGTCGATTTTCAACTTTTCTTTGATCCATTTTGCATTATAGATAGTGCTAAATACCAACCAAAACACTATCATAGTTGAGAGAACATAATCGTGTATTGAATAATTGTCATTGGTTGTCATTGATTGAAAAATAATGTAATATGTTTGTACAAGTACCAGTGGATAATAAAAAAGTCGAATGATGACACAGAGTACCCAAAGTAAATAAGTGATAATGCATTGTCGCATCGACGATCCAAAGAACCAATCTGGAAAACTTTCTTGTAGATAACAAATCAGATTAGTCAAAATATCAAGTAAGAGTCGTACGATCATACCACCTCCACAATCCATCAATATTAGATACCCGCAGCCAACAAGGCCCAATATATGATGAACGACATCAATGTGCTCCGTGTTACTATTAAGTATCAATTTTGATAAACGAGTTTTATTCGTGAAAGTACAACAACGACCCAAATCATACGCATAAGTTATGCATAAAAGCAAAATAATATATATTTGAAGTGATGTAAGCTCTAGTAAATTTGCTTCTTCGTCAACAAACACGATGCTTATCAAACACATCATGGTAAAGAAAAGGTCTTGCAGCAATCCTGAATGATTTTTAAGTTTGGCGTACCAGAATTGAGTATGATGAACATCGTATCGTTTAATTATTGGTTGATATAACGCACTCGTAAAAGCAATAGTGATAATGGCGAGGAAAAGTTGGAAAGTGCCGAATGAAAGTTCTTTCGTTGCAGTTGCATGCGTACTCCAAAGTTCCATACTTGCAGACAAATATAGTTAACTATTGGTCGAAACTACTCTGTAAGAATCAAAACAAAAAATCACAACCAAGGTGAAACACATCAATCCTCATTATTCTTCTTAAAACTATGAATCATATTCCAAGTAGGAGTAGACTGAAGTTGTTGAAAACGCGTTTTAACGTACAAAAAACTGACCTAAACCTGATGAAAAATGAGTTTTTTTTCTTATTTATGCGTTCAAACTTTTTTCAGGCAACAACGCACATGTAAACCTGTATAAGTGAATTAAAATATAGTAATCGTTGGCCTCGTCATTGAGAACAGAAGTTGTGATCATGATTCATACTAATGATACCCGACTATGAGAAAAATGATTACATTTTTACTTCTTTTCTATGTTTATATACGTGCTTCTTAACTGAAAACGACTTTAAACGCGCAAAAAGCAAAAAATGCTCATTTTTTACTACTTTCAGACCACTTTTTTTTGTGTGTTTAAATGCGTTGCCGCCAATATTAGTTTGTTTGCGATGAAACGAAGATAAAATCTAATTTCAATACTTACTCCTCTGAACGTGAAAAATAGACACAAGTCGAACGGAAACTTCTCTCGAAACCAAAACAGCTACGCATAGAAAATAAAATAATCAACAGTATCCTTATTGTTTGTCTTAGATTACTTGTTCATTTTGATGAATCATCATGTCATTTCAACATACATCATGAAGAAGTTAAGCTTATCTTGTAATGGAAAATTTCTTTAGAGCGGAAGATAATTATTAAGAATCATCAGATGGATACCTTGCGTATGGTTTTGTTTGCGTTGAGGAGAAATATTCTTAGTAACAAAAAGTTTTTAAAAGTCGCGAAGAACAAACCAGAGATCGTAGCACCTACGAAAAGTAATTATGTTTGATTAGAAAAGTGAACCTACTCGGAAACGGAGCCAGAATATGTCCATGAAAATTGTCTTTTCATCAGTGATTGCATGTAAAGAACGATGGATAAGAAAAGCAGGCAAACAAGTCTAAGAATACCAGTGCAAGTAAATGAGCTTCTTACATATGTAAGAATCATGGCATGGTGTTTTTTCAGTGAGAAAATTACACAGTATAATTTATTGAAATAAGTACGTGTCCTAATTAATAAGGAGGAATAAAATTTGATATACATTGGTAAAGAACCACTGGATGCAAACTAGCGGCTCGCATGCCGTTACCACTGCCCTTTTGTATGTGTTTTCTGTTCCACACATTGAGGTATCGTGTTAGATAATACTTTGCTACCAAAGTAAATATGCAAAAAATTTATGACAAAGTGATAGTTAAGAAAGTACTCAATGTGTTTTGGTGTATAGTTTTTCAAAGGGACTCAATATTCGTTTGTACCCATCCAACTACGAAGATTCAACTGGCTTTATTCATGCCAAAGTCTAGGTTCGTGAAGAACTATAGGAATCGTTTCTCAGTAACTGTTAGTGTCACATAATGGAGTCTTTCATCCTTATATTGTCCTTCATGTCCTTTATTTTCGTTATGACATCTGTTTTTATGTCAAACTATTAAATCTAATAAATGGGAACGATCTGTTAAATGATGATCAATTTCGCTTGTTACGCTGATTGTCGACACATGAACTAAGAGTATTGTCATAGTCCGTTCTATCACTATGATTAGTTTGCTTAATACAATATCAATATTGAATGTGGAAGTGTGTTAATCAGACATTTCACCTGAATACTGACTGCGTCAAATATTATTACTTAGTTGTGCTTCAAATCATTAATGAAAGAGGTGATCATTGCATCAGGTAGAAAAACACGGACTTGTCGTTTTCAAATCGTACGAGTGGAGTCGACTAAGTACTGGATTTTATTCTGTAGCTAATTTGAATAAAAAATATTGATAAAAAACAAAATCACTAGAGAAAATATTTCTATTTAAAACGTTCTATAATAAGGTACATTCACGTGCACAAGTATTCTTGATGTTTTCGATAAAAGACGTCACAGAGAGCGATACTATCAGTATCGTGAACCGATTCTTTCATTGTCCTCGAATAATCTCTTAAATACTGATCTCGACTGTTTTGATTTTTCATGAGATTCGTTTGAACATTCAAATTACAGTTCTTTCGATTCACATTTAACGAACTGACGATCCTGACTAGAATTTGTTTCAATTATTGCGAAAAAAATTAAATTTCAGTTATAAAAAAATATTTAAACACCGTGCACATGTATATATGGAACAAACAAATACTTCCTATCTGAGTACTAACATATGTTTTTTCACCGTATAGATTTTATTTTTTTATAAGATAGATATTAAAATATTTCTGCGTTTTCATGATGAGATATGCATAAACTTATGAGGCATCACACGTAAGTCACGACCCACGTTGCGCAATGACTGACACCGATCTGGCTGATATTTTCACAATAGATAGTTCTCAC
>OENT01002904.1:0-15050 GCA_900239685.1 Rotaria macrura
TCAAGTTTTTGACAGATACATTTTCATCTTTTCGCTTAAATTAGCGCGACACATATTTAATTTATTATTAGTCGTCATGAACTTATGGCATGCAGGATGTACATCTGCTTTTTTTTAAAGAATTCTTTCTATCGAATATCCAATAGGATGATTCTGTTATTAGAATCCTGTACTAACTGTTCGCGTCAACAGTAACAATGACTATTAACATTCATCCACATTACTTCAACATGTAGGGCATCTTTTTGAACTGATTAATTTCTTTAAGGGCTACGGTCAGTAATCATTGTCTGGTACTCTTTACAATAGAACACATGAATAAATAGCACTAACAGAATTCTCCATACTATGGCAGACTTCTAAGAGTACATTTAAAAATAAAGTAAGAGATAACCAATGCATTTGTCTGGACAATTTTTTTTAAATCCGAAAATTCGATCGAAATGAATTATTGATCATTCGAATCATAAAAGAAGAAAAGCTGTGTGTAGCTATTATTAAACAATCTTAAATTACAAAATATTTCACACAACAAGGAATGTTGTTAGACAACATGGTACTTTTTTATTTTCCTTCAAAATTCATCACAATTTCCTCCTAATATATACCAAAGGTATATTTCAGGAATGTTATCAGTGTCTTTCGGATGAAAATTTTAGACTGAAAACATCAGACACATCAAAGAGAAAAGTCAAATTGGAGAGCGAATAAATGGATCATGAAGCAGTCACTTAAAACATAAATATCAGTGATTTTCTACTGTACTATATAGGTATTCGAATGAAAGTAGTTCTCTACCGTAAAGTTCCAAATCTAACTAGAAAAAATTTTTCTTTGATACTAAATCTTACTTGCATGAAAAAATTGTTCACACCTCTCCACTTCTTTTTGTTTCACCAATGTTTTTCCATTTTCCGTAGGCTATGTGGTCTCCACAAAGTAAAACGTTCTGTGCAAATGCTCATTGGCAACGAAATGGTATCACCGTGGCTGGAGGAAATGGACACGGAAATGCAATCAATCAACTCTCGAACCCACTCGGTTTGTATGTTGATGATGATCAAACTATCTATGTCGCTGATCAGTCGAATCATCGCATTATAACATGGAAATCGGGTGAGACGAGTGGTCAAGTGGTTGCCGGTGGAAATGGAGGAGCAAGTGGAGCTCATCAGTTGTATAACCCATTGAATGTTATGGTCGACAAAGACACTGACAGTCTCATCATCTGCGATTGTTCGAATAGAAGAGTGTTTCGATGGCCTCGTCGAAATGGGACAAGTGGAGAAACGATCATCTCCAACATCGATTGTCGGGGTTTGACAATGGACGAGAATGGATCTCTCTATGTCACTGACAATGGAAATGATGAAGTGAGACGATATCGAAGAGGAGAATCTCAAGGAACAGTGGTTGCAGGTGGCAATGGAGGTGGAGATCGTCTCGATCAACTCTCTGACCCACGTTACGTATTCGTCGATCGAGATCATTCAGTGTACATGTCTGAATATGGAAATCATCGTGTGATGAAATGGGTGGAAGGTGCAAAACAAGGCATTGTCGTGGCTGGTGGTCAAGGAGCAGGAAATGGTCTCAATCAATTGTCATATCCTCAAGGAGTCGTTGTCGATCAATTGGGCACTGTCTATGTGGCTGATTATGGGAATGCTCGAATCATGCGTTGGCCCAAAGGAGCCACAGAGGGAAGTGTCATTGTTGGTGGAAACGGTGGAGGAGGACAATCGAACCAACTGAATGTGCCCTTCGGTTTGTCATTCGATCGACACGGTAATCTGTATGTCGTCGATTACGGAAATCATCGAGTTCAAAAATTTAAGTTGGAATTTAATGGTTGAAGCTGAAGAATGATTAGTGGAGCACAGACAACAGTCTTTGAACCAATATTGAAGAGTGTCTTTTTTGAAGCGACGTGAACATTGCACTTGAAATAAAGTAAGCGAAAATCTGCATCGATGATATGACTGAAGAGAGTTGGAAGAAGAGGAAGCGGATGGGGGACGGAGAGTTGATTAACAATACAGTTAACAGTGGAAGTCCCAACATAGACGGCGAACACAAAAGAAACCCAATATAAATAATGAAATTCTTCACCTTGTGGAATTCATGATAAAGAAATGAAAAAAAAGGTGGGCGCTTTGCTGGGTTTCACGCGTACGAAATCCTTCTAAAAAAAATCGTCTAAAACTACGCTTAATATTCTTCTAGAGCTTTGAAACTGTTCGATCTACATCTCTTCTATCAGATTTTACAGATTCGAAGGATTCCTGACGATTATATCAACTAAAGTGTTGTAATCGCAGCCCATGTCGATCAAAACAGTATCGCTTACGATCTAAAAACGGCTCGTAAATGTTGTCAAAAGGGACAAGTTATGGCAGTTTCCACTATTTATACGGTCCTTATTTAACCGTATTATCTGGCGTAGAAATACGGACAGTATTGTATCGGTATCGTAAACAGACCGTATACTGATCGAATGGGATGCATTATACACTGTGTCCGGTAACAGACCGTTTTTAGAACGGAAAATTATCTGAAGTTTGCCATTACTGAGGTTAGGGGTTACGGCCGTCGTCCACCACGGAAATGGTCGACGACAAAAATGTGACATTCAGAAGACACAATCTTTTGACGCTAGGAAGTAATGATGAAAATCGCTGCCCACTGCGTTTTTCTATAGTTAGCATGAGTTGGATGTAGCAATGCCTATCTGTTTCTTTTGTAAGGATCAGTTGCGATATCCTTTGGGGGTTCCGTAGTGTATCATAAAGTCCCTTTACTTCAAATTCCCGTTTGTGCCACGAAGTTATATTGAAAATTAACAGTAACATAGCAGAACGAATGGGGTACGATACCCTTTCCATCTTTACATATTCCTTCAGAGCCAAAGTACACATCACATGTAATGTGTAAGGACAACATAGAATAATTACGGATTGGATACGGAATAAATACATCCCGTTTATGTAGTAATCTGAGGAGCCACCCTTGTGAGCTTTTCGGGGCTGTAGTACTCAGAGTGGCTTGTGGTTTTCATTGCTATATATGAGAACGTATATGGATACATTGGAGATATTCTTGGCGGAAAGGTCAGAAAAAAGACCGTATGCGGACCTGTTTACGTATCGTTCAGTGCTCTTCAGTAACGTCTCTGTAAGTGTTCCGTAAACCAATGCTCGTAAACGAAATTCTACGGAATGCCGTCTGGTATTCGTTTATTGCCGTATACAGACCGTTCTNCCCATGTAATCGAAAAACGCATTTTCGACGCGGATAGATGCGTTATTGTTGCAAACAGCGACATTCTGACGCGTTTCTAAGGGGCAGGATTCTGACAACACTGCTAAACGCATCCAGCACCTGTCGTCTAAACGCGTTCAGAACGATTTTGGTCGTTCATAACTACTAATGAAAATAAATTTGTATACACGCGTTTAGATGCTAGTTTGTAACGCGTTTGTAATCTTTCTAGAAAAGCAATAGTTATTGATACGGGACGGAAATCCCGAACGCGGTCAGATGCGTCTCAATAACTCATGTACGAATCGGTTTGCATACACTTATGTCGCATTATACTCTGAACATTGTGTCAGGATTGAAATTTCCTAATCGTCTTCTAGTAAAAACGTCTTCTATTAATGAAAACAATAAAATCTACTACTCTGTGTAATTAAATTGACTTAATAAAATTTCCAATGTATTTCAGAATTCATAAGATGTTGGGAAGGAGGTGGGTCTTTCATCAAAATATCAGTCTTTGGAGTTACGCATTTTTAATCAACAAGGTAAATTATATCTTGGATATACAAGTAAACAGGAGTCCCACAAGATCTATTGTGCTAGGTATGCTATTTAGATTCNTTTTTTATGAGGAATATACTTGATTATTGCAGTAATCTAAAATTCATTCTACTTTTCTTCAAGTTTATATAAACTTGCTATTTCCAAGTATTTTTGAATTGTATACAAAGAAATAAAACTTGATTGATGGTACTAAGTGATTAGTTAGACCAGATCATAATTACATTCACTGAAAATTATATGTCTAAAAACACTCGCACAAACTAGTCGCATGCAGTTATCAAGAATTATATACGAATATGGCTCGATTACTTTGGCCCTACAACTCTGTAGGATAGAAGGATAAAGATGTGAAAGGTAGAGTGCGAAGATGAACATAGTTGTTATGTGGCTTTCCTGAAGAGCACGAGTGTGAGTATGATTATTCTCTTCACCCAAACCCACACCCTCGATTTTTTGCGATCTTGTTTGGGTAGTTAGTTGAAATTGGGATCTAACAGATTCCCGCGAATTGTCGTCGATTTTCCTAATTGGATTGTGAAATCGAAGCATTTCAAGGTTCACCGTAGAACTGTGAAAGCAGTGTGAGAATTGATTTTAAAGACCCGTAGCTCATTGATAACTTCTGGATCTCTTGAGATTTCGTAAGAGTAGTTCGTTCGCCTAGGGATCTAACGGATTCCAATGAATTCCAGATGATTTTCTTCATTAAAATTTGGAATCACTGTATTTCAATATTCAGCATAAATAATGGGAAATAGCGTAAGAACGCATTTTCAAAGTCTTGTAGCTCACCGAGAAGGGACAGATTTCTTGAGATTTCATGATGGTTAGTTAGATGGGCATGGGATCTAAGGGATTCCTACGAATTTTTCACGATTTTCTCAATTAAACAATGAATTCGCCGCATTATAAAAAACGGCATATTTGTGCATTAACAATGCGAGAACGGATATCCAAAGATCTGTTGGTGATTGAAAATTTCTGGATTTGTTTTGATTTCGGCAGAGTAGTTAGGTGGCGATGGTTTCTAACGGATCAGCTAGAATTCCCGATTAGTTCGGCTATTAAGATGTTGAATCTGAGCATTTGAAGGTTCAACATAATATAGCGCATGTAGTCTGATAGTGGGTTTTTAGTGATCCATAGTTCACACAGTGTTGCGCGAATGCGTTGGAATGGATATGGGTAGCTAGATTACGGTGAGATATAACGTATGCTATAAAATTTTCTATGATTTTCTTAATTGAACTCTCGAATCAGAACGTTTTTAGAGATTGTATGAAATGGTGTATTTTTTCTTACAGTGCATTTTCGGAGACCCATAACTCGGTAAAAGTTTTGAGTTCATTCGGTATACATAACGTTGGGTAGATGACGATTAGATCTGACGGTTTGGCACTATCTTCCGAATATGTCCTGAAGTATACTTTGCAGTTGACTTGTATTTGGAAAGAGCATAAAATAGCCAGTATATCGTGATAACTGAGTTTCAGATACCAACTAGCTGGTGGAATAGGCCAAGACTTCTGAGTCATTCTATGTGGTACAGTTAACATGAACTCTCTCAAAGAGCAATTCGTGGCAATTAGCGTAGTAAATGAAGTTCTTGAATTGCGGTATTGTAAGAAATATTGTAACATTACATTAGTTTTCGTGGGAATGGTTTCCGGATAACTGTTAGTCATCGTCATTCAGGGATTATGTTTCGAATTTTCTATCTTCGTGAGATTATAATGTAATGTAGGGTATGTCAAGGATTCCCGGCCATCAGTGTAATTAAAGTGATGAAATCGCAGTAGTTTGAGAAATCATATGGAAATGTATGGGAAAAGTGTAGAACGACGATCAAAAGACTCATAGCTCTGTGGCATCACCAAGAATACTGGAAACCTTGAGATGTCATGATAGTCACGTTTTGCTGATTCATTCGTAAGGATTTCTGTCGAATTATATTAGTTACTCGTTCCTGGGAAACGTCTGTTTGTGAATTACAAGCGTTTTCAATTTTTTTAAAGTGTAAGTCTATCGATTGTATCACTTCACTTCGTTGATTCATGCACGAAAGCCTTCAAATATCATGAATGTGAAACTGCTGGCGGAGTTATAATTTTATCAGAACACGTGAGTTTTCGGGTGTGAGAAAGACGCATGGAGAACAAATTTTTTATGACTTTTTTTTAATTAAAAGTCACCAAGATCATTCAACAATGGTCAATAGAAATAGAACGGGGCATTCTTATTGAAGTTCGTTCATTTTGGAAATCCTTAAGAATTGTCAATGTTGGGTTTTCGAAAGCGGCACCTATCGATTACAGTAATGATAATCTCGTGATACATGAAAGTTTTTTTCTCAAGTTTCTGATTATCATGTCACTTATTCAAAATTACTGAATGGTTCAACTCAACTCTGATGGTACTGGCATGCCGTATTTTTAACTCATTATTGTAAAGCATCGCTCAAAACGTGTCTCACCCAAAGATTCATGCCGGTACATTCAGCATGCTGAAAGATTTGCCGTTACCCCATATATTCTTGCTGATCTTAATGGTTATGAATTTGTTCGAATAAATATTCCTGGTTTTTTTTCCTTCTGGGTGAGAGAATTTGTCGCTTCCTGGTAACGTAACTGATTGGTAGCGGTAACTTCCTATCCCTATTTCCGTCTATGTCCACGATTCAGTCGTTTTTAGATGAAGAGAAGAGACACATCAAAGAGGAAGAATTTCGTTTTGACGTTGTAAAACCTCACCTAAGTTTGAATAACACACATATTAGTTTTCGTTCTGAAGATTGTATAGTACGATCCTTGATAAAGTAACATTCGATATCAATCCAAACAGTTTTGTCAATTTTTTATTGGCTTTTAATGAGGAAGGTCCTATTACTGATCAATGTCGAATAGAATCTCTCTCTCGACTGGAAAGCTGTTTCCGCAGTATTGTTAAATATGCTCTTTTATCTATGCATATGATTCAACCTATTACGAGCACAGAACAAAATTTCAGTTCGATAATTCTTTCGGTATACGGCACTAGGGATGTCGGTTGCAGAGCTGGGCAAGTATGAACTTTTTCGAGTACGAGTACGGGTACCGTACCGACCCTCAAGTACGAGTACGAGTACCAAACCTTCGAGTATGAGTACGAGTACGAGTACCAAACCTTCGAGTACGAGTACGAGTACGGCCGAAATGTACTCCCCAGTGAAAACTTTTCGCTGATTTTAATCGAATTATTCTGCAACAAAATCAAAATTGAAATCGATTGATAATTTTGATTATCGTAGATCACGACTTAACCATTGCTTCATATTGCTACTTATCCAGTGTTAAATTTTCGGATTAAAATTGATTATTTTGCAACAAAATCGAAATTATCAATCGATTTTAAATCTTGATTTTCCTGCATAATAATCAATTTTAATGCGAAAATTTCATACTGAATAGGTAAAAANATGAAGTAATGGTTAATTCGTGATCTACGATAATCAAAATTATCAATCGATTTCAATTTTGATTTTGTTGCAGAATAATTCGATTAAAATCAGCGAAAAGTTTTCACTGTGTCGAGTACGAGTACTTCGAGTATTTCTTCCAGCTCTGGTGGCGTCTATGTATTTATCTGAATCAATATACATGTATGCAAAAAAAACAAAAGAAACAAATTAACTGTTCATGTAATCCTCGAAAAATATATACTGCGATTTTATCGAGCATCATTTTGATGTAAAAAATACCTATGAGGATGTCGAGTACTTTACTCTCGAGTACGAGTACGAGTACGAGTACCAAAACTTCGAGTACGAGTACCAACCGTTCGAGTAACAGTACAAATTCTTCGAGTACGAGTACGAGTACGACCAAAACGGTACTCGAGTACGAGTACTTCGAGTATTTCGCCCAGCTCTGGTCGGTTGAGTATTAGCGAAGTATTAATTAATGCTTTCGATAATGTTTCTCCATTAGAGTTGAAAAAATAATGTAAGACTTGCGTATTAGTTTTGAATTAATGTTGGTATTAACAATATCCCAACTTAATACTATTACTTACAAGAAATGTATTAAAGAATGCTAATTTTAATTCAAAATTAGCGCCGATGCATTAAATTGTTTTTTTAACAATAATACATAAGTATTAGCAATTTTTAAATACTAAAGCTTATCCGGCACCCCTATATGACACTAATATTAAATATACATCATTTGATATGAATATCTAGCTGATTGCATTCAGATAATCGGTGTTTCGACAAATGATGATCCAAAATATTTAACAGTCATGAAATTTGCCTTAGTTTTTTTGCTTCATTCGAATAAGTTTTTCCTTCGGAAATGGCTATTAATTCTTTTATTTTCAAGATCTCATTTATACGTGCGTTAAATTTAGCCATCTTTTTCTCCTTTCAATTACTTCTAAAATTATCATCAGTAATTAAAATATGTTGCTAGATATTTTATCAGTAATGATAGTAAGTCGAAACAAGCTAAAACACGGCTTTGGTAAAGTAAGGTATCTATCCATGTGACAAACAAAATTTTGCATCGTAAGAAAAACTGTCTAGTTACAGTGAGGTATCGACATTAGAACAAATACATAATTCATTATAACTACTCGTTTGTTTTTAAGATTCATTCGTTCTGTAATGGATACGTATCACACATGCTTGTAATAAAGGTAGAACATGATTCAGATGAAATGATTTCATGGTTATCAAAAACGATTTCTTCTCAATCTATAGTAAAAATGGTATTGAAGATCATTTATCACGAATGCAGTACAACTTCTCTAATGTAAACACTGTCGGGACCGCTCGACGAAACTCATTCAATATAACAGGGCGATCAGACGCCAGGGATTCAAGCAAAAGTAATCAAGTCATTAGATTTATCGCAGTATACGTCCCTTAAAGCATTTCTTTTTTATTGAATTCAATAGTATTTTATTGCAAGTACTTAAAATTTTTATATTCATATCAATTCCAAACATCATCACGAAATTCTACCAGATATGCTTGAAAAAGTCACGAACCAGTCGTACGCAATATTCTTGATTGATGACTAATATCATCTTGCAATATTCACGTCAAGATCTTGCTACAATTGATTTCCTAGTCATGTGTGTATCTGTTTTTCCTCTTCGATATGTTCGATACGGCACCTAATGGGATTTGAAATTTTTCTTTTAATTGACAATGAAATACTCCATTTTCTTTATTCCAAATAAAAATCACTTTTTTGTTTTAAATGTAGTTCGTAACGAGATACCTTATATAGTACACAATATTGAAGACAATCGACAATAACGACTATTTCTCTTTCTCAATTTTCTCTTCTTTATTGTGATAAATTATGCAACCAATCAAACCCATAATACATGTATTTATCTTCGCAGCACCAATGATTTTTTCTTGTCAAGTGTTGTGCTCTATTCGTGTTCATATTGATGAAGTGAATATATACAGCCGTTACCATAGAAATGTGTTCACATTCAGAACCAAGGAGGGGTTCAAAACCAGCAAAATTCGCTTGAGCATTCATAAGGGTGTTCTGTATGACTGGTTTTTCATCTAGCAGTGATGTCCACTAATAGAAATTTCACTGTAACTGAAATTAAATGACTCATCTTCAGCGATAGATTCTGATTAACGATGATCTAAAATAATGAAAGGGTTATAGTTCAACCTAAGAAAAAGCACTTGTATTGTATTAACCATCACCACAACATAAAATATACATATAAACAAGGCAAGTATTCGCTTGATTTCACATCATTCATAGAGAGCGGATCTCGATAAACGATTTTGAAATCAAGTAAAAATTTATTATGGCTAGTACATTTTGTTCTTATTCAACATAGTGCAATTTTATAATACTTAAGAACAAATTTACATTGAATGAATGGGCAATGAATATTGGTTACTTTCACATATTGTCTAAAATTTTGTTCGATTTAAATTCACGTTTTGTTTGTTATAAAGTCTCCTGTAGCATGGGAGTGAGCAGGAATGTAGTCATGATTGAAGAGAAGATGTTCATCCGCAATTCCCAAAATCACAGTAAACCATTGCATCCTTTATATTGTAACAATGTATTCCGTATTTTTTATTTCAACAGTATGCGAGCACCTTGTTAGCGGAGAAAAGCGTTTATTTACGGACGAAGGAATCAGTATTTTTTTCTATGTAAAATACAGCTGCTCTGCTTTTACTCCAAATAAACATATGAGTAGCAACGTGGTCACATTGCCAATCGATTGAAAAGGAAGAGGCGTGACTTAAGTTAAATAAAAGTAAATCAGACATCCCACTCATTTGTTCCTTTCTGTCACAATTTTTTTTGAGAATCAATCCTTTTGCTTGTTCGATTTATTTTCTTGTTGAAATCGAGAAGGAATGGGTGCGAATGGAAGTGCATCAATTGCAGTGGATTTCTATCGATCAAGTAAACTTTATTATGGCGGTGAAAAAGTAACTGGAAGTATAGTGGTTCAAAATATACAGAAAAAAATTACTGTTAAAGAGGTTACTCTAGAATTCATCGGTGAACTTGGCTATACAGCACACGATTCACATTGCAGCAGTGATGGAAAAGGACGCTCACATCGAGAGAATTATACCGAATATCGTTGTGACATTCCTGAAAATTCCAATTTTGATAGCACGATCTGAAAACGGAGAGGTAAGAAACGTGAAACAATCTAATTCAACAAGAGTCTATGTGTTTTACTGTTATCATTAATATCATTAAAAGGAATTGTCTCTTCGTACTGCCCATGTGAAAATAAAAGGGCAGTTAACGAAGCAGTCTTTAAAATAAACGCACAAACTTGCGTTAAAAGATAAATTAACCAAATTTCATGGAAAAAACTTCATGAACTGTCGTTATCTTACGAGCATTTGTTAAAACGAGTTAATTTTTTAACGACTTTTCTTGCGTGTCTCTCTTTCTAACAATTGCTCACTCGTTACACTTATTGTAAAGTGATATCTGTTTTCACGGGTGAAAGAACTTAACGAGGTTTCTTGCATTATTTTGTTTTTCACGAAACTTACTGTATGGACTGTCACTAGATTCTACATTTGTTTTCATACGTGAAAGAAAGTAACGAGGTTTCTTGAATTATTTTGTTTTTCACGAAACTTACTGTATGGGCTGTCACTAGATTCTACATTTGTTGTCAGGTGTGAATGAATTTAAGGAGCTTTCTAGAATATTTTAAACTACTTAGTGAGATCTTGCCGTTAATCGCTGTTCATGAATTATATTAAAATCTAGTTAAAATATAACAATCTTTGAAGTGCATGTTTGAATTCATTCTGACAAATAATTAGCCGCGTAATGTATTATGAACTTTCCTAAAAATTCGGAAAACGGAATAAACGACATGATTGGAATTTCTTCTCTAATACTCAGCTTTATCAACAGTGTCAGCAACAGCTTGTTTGTAAAAATAAAAATACATTTAACGAAATTTATCCTCAAATTAACCCAAAAAATTGCGTTTAATATGAAATTAATAAATTTTCGCGCGAGAAACTATACAAAACTTTCGTGAATTTTCATGAATTCGCGAAAAATTCCCTTCTCGAATGATTTTTTCTGCGTGAGCAGTTTGCAATAGTTTTTAACTTGTTAGTTTTGACGCAAAGTTCTATGCCTTTTCTCGCGACAAGTGATTTAACGTAGTTTCTTGAGTTTATTTCAGTTTTAACTGATTTAAACATGTAATGTATAATCACAGGTTCATTTTTGTCTCTACGTAAAGTAGCCGAATCATTATTTCAAGTGCACTTCGTTGTTTTTCCTCTCGTAGCACACAAAGGGATCTTCTAGAAAACTTTGTTTGTGAGATTTTTAGTAAAATACAGTTTTCCAAAAATATATCGACCTCAAAAAAATACGACCTACAAGTGTTTTGTGTTTTGATTCGAAAACAATGTGAGGGACATATCAAGTACCATACTTTTTAGGAGAAAATATCATATTACAGTATTTCGCCCATTTAACATTTGGCTAACATTAATTGAAATTTTTTTGGGAACCCAGGTCGATTGATACGGCTATCTATATTTTCACCGTCCGTTTTCTTCGTACTGTACCGTACAGGGACCGTATCGTTCGACCTGGGAAGACAGTTCTGTTGAAAAAATCCAACACAAAAATTTGGAAAAATATTCTACTAGATTTAAGTAAAATATTGTTGTTAAAATACGAAAAAATCTTTCGATGTGATCTCATTTTTGATAAAAATTTAAGATAGGATTCTTTTCACTTCTTCCTAACAGATATTTGGCACAACGGTTCTTTCGTCCGCCTCCAAGTAAGAAGTAATTTCTAACAGGAAGAAACATGCGGTCGAATCCCGGTTCCAGAACTCCACAAATTTCTGTTTCAGAAAAGTTCAAAAGTCAATTACGTCAAAAAACAGGTAGAATATAATTATAATTACTATGGCAAAAAGAATAATCATGAATGCTCTGACTAAGAAAACACTACTATTATGTCGATTGACATTTTGAGATTTTTTTTTGAATTTTACTAATTTCAGAAGAAAAACGCGTTAAAAAGGCTTATTTTTAACGTAGGAACGTGAGTTAAGTATTTGAATGCAGGAAAACGCGTTAAAATTTTTCACATTTAACGCGTTTTGGAGGTCAAAATTGTAACATATTTAATCGTGAAGTCGTTAAATTTTTAACGAATTTTCACGTCATATGGATTCGTTAAATTGGAAAAAATTTTCACATGGGTGGTGTACATTCATGACCATTTGAATTTTCATTGTCTGAATCTTTACGTCCAACTATACTTTCTCTTTCTTCTAAACGTATCTACATCAAATATTTTACTTAAGTCGTTCTTGACAAGTCATGGCCTTCATTTGATAGATCCCCAACTGCAGGCACGCAACCAGGATTTTTGTGCGGGGGAGACCAAAGTTTTTGGATCTTATTGAATGACATTCTTTGTCTGTGATGAATAGTTTCGAATTTATTCTGGTTCATAGTTTTTATTTGTCAACATATATTTACAAAATGAAAATAAATAAATATTTGTTAGGGAAGACAATCAAAAAGGTTATCTTGTAAAACTTATTTTACGTTTTGATCTAGCGAATTCATCAATGATACTATTGATATTCAGTTTTTCATCAATGTCTTTATCAGAGACCGAAAACGAATCGAATAGAGATTTTGAAAAAGTAGGTCGGGTCGAATCGAATCAGAAGTGTCTATTCGGCTCCACTTCCGAATCGCAGCACTGCGTGTCATTTTCAAATATTTTTCACACTATTTTCGTATCGTTGCAACACCTTGCAGTAGTACTACCATCGGGTGGCAGTTCATCGCTGCTGGACAAATTATCATGCAACGAAGTTCGAATTTTGACCTCTCGATAGGGAAACACAATTTTTGTATTAGCTCAATCGAAAGTAACTGTGATTGATATTTCTATTTCCACTGTATTTCGTCTTTGTTTCGCCGTAATTTTTTTTTGTATAGACTTAACATTGTTCAGCTGTCTATACGTGCGTTTACAATTTCTTACTGATAGAATCAATGGGTGAAAGCTGATATTTTATTGCTTTTGAAATGCTATATGTATACTAAATAGTTCAGACTAATTCTGTGGAACCCAAATGCAAGACAACAGCTCCCACAGTGACAAGTATTTTCGAAAACTTTAGAGAAAATCATGGGATCCTACGAAATTCAAAGCAAGCTGCAAAAACCTAAAAGATGTCAGTTCTAGTCGCAAATCATGTCACAAAGTAACCCATCGATAAAAAAATCCCTGGTATTGATACTAAAACCTTTGCAATAACTGGAAGATCTCAGCATTCTCAGAAAATTGAACGAAATTCAGGTACAAGTGGAATAGAAGTCCAGTTTGAAAAATAGACAAGATAGTTATTTACCTTGATTGGAATCTTTAGATGCACCCATGCTAAATCTCTATTTTGTTATGAAATTACTTTTTCTTGTGGAATCTGTTTTTATATTATGATTATTCTTTGCGAAATACACTTAATAGCAAAAGAAAAGAATACGGTCTTTCGAAACAGATGAAGCTAGCTTATCATGACAGTGCACCCACTCTATGAGCAATGCTGCGATTTCGAAAAATTAGGTCGAATCGAATCGAACTGAATAGAGAAATCAACCGAATCGAGTCGAATCGAATTGAGATTTTTCTATTCGCTTCTGTCTCTGCTCTGTATCTCTTTATACTTACAATTCAATTATTACACTTTTTCATTTTTTAACTCCATTTTCAATAAATTTTGTATCTGCTCTTTGGATTATTATTGCAATATCTTTGAATCGTACTCGTGTTCAATCGGATCAATCATCTAGACAACATCTTCAACGTCAAATCAATAAGCATGGGTATCTTTTATTTGCATCATTTATGCTTATTGCATTGTCCTTACTTCGATTGATCATTTCATTCACAAGTGCGTGTATGAGATCAGCACATCAACCATGGTTATATCTTATCTGTTTTTTGTGTCCTTTGCCCCATTAGTGTTAATATTCTTCGTCTTTATATGGCCATCGCAAAAGTACAAAAATGGGTTCAATATAATAGTTCAAGAAAAGATCAGAAGATTTCGCCAAACTTCTTAATGTATTTTTCGAAATAGTCATTTCTTTTGTCAAAACAGTTCTTCGCTTCAATCAATTCAATATAAGAAAAAAAGAATAGAGTTTGAGAGATGGGTGTAGACTGCAACGATAGATGTCTATCTAAGAACTTGCTTGCTTATCATCAATATCCCATATTCTCAAATAATAAAAATTTCATCAATATAACAAATAATATTTTCTAGCTCGCTTCTTTTAAAAATGCATCAAGTGAAAAAGCTAAAATCTAACCCCTCCTTCCTCATAATAAAGGACTCTTGGCCTTCTATTATACGAAAGTGAGTAGGGGCTATTAATCGATTTCAAAACAATTCACATCTGAAATGTTTACTGAGCTGGTAGCATAAATGAAAGGTCAGTATTGATTAAAAAATTAAGTTCTGATGCGACATGGCTTTCTTAGAATTCAATAGACACAAGCAGTGATAGAATTTAAAAATACACTTCCCATTATATATACATTGTGACTGCTGCTTCTCTGAATTTGATTTAATAATCTTATAGTTTATTCACTGAATGCTAGGTTACGAAGGAGATAAATTGAATTAAGTCTCACGTTTCCGATCTGATTCGAAGA
>OENT01002905.1:0-16537 GCA_900239685.1 Rotaria macrura
TAGAAACTAGTCATCACTTTTGTGATCTCCATAGTTGTCCGATTCTATAGATTAGGGATAGAGATGTGCGAAACAGATTAGACACTGAACTGTGAGAATCAAAAGCAATTAATCTTGAAGATTTTTATTTCTACCAAGATCCAAAAACAGCAACCATTTCAATGAAACTTTCATTCAAATTTTCTTCACATACTGTTGATGTATTGTAAAATGTGTTACAACCTGTGATTGATAGAAGATGTACACAGTCTATGCACGATTTTCATGAAATGAAATACCTAATACATGAATAGCCTTCTTGGACATTAGCTAGTGCATTTCGTATTTTGAATATTGAATATTAACTTACACTATTTCGATGATATAGACATTCGTATTTATATTTTTAATAATCATTCATAAATTTTTTTCTCTGTTTTTTCTTTAATCGAAATCATTTAAAAAAAGGGGAAAATAAAACAGATATCATCCTTTTCTAAAAAATAAAATTCTATTCTTCATCCGTAACAGGTTTCTTTCGATTTTGATGTTGTTGTTGCTGTTGTTTTTTAATAATCTGATTATTTATTAAGGCCCCTTTGATAAAAAACTTTTGTTCAGAATTCAATCCAGTTGGGTATTGGACATCGAATTCCATAATCATGTCACCGAATTTATCCGGATTTGACATTAAGGGCATTCCTTGACCTGGTATACGTTTTTTATATCCTGGTCTAAAACATATAATAGAATAATTCATATTTTTTCAAATACGTGAGCGAAAAATTAAAACCAAGTTTCTTCGATCTTTTCTTACTTAACAATTTCATTAATAGGAATATCTAGTTTTCTTCCATCAAGATGTTCAATATGTAATGTTGTACCTGTTAATGCTTCTCCTAAGCTTATTTTAGCTGTATAGATGAGATCAGCATTTTCACGACGAAAATGTGAATGTGGCTTGTCTTTGACGGTAAATATAAGATCCGATGGAATATTATTTGGACCTTGATCACCTTCTCCTTCGAATGTTATTTTTGTACCTGGTAGCCAACCTCGTTTTACTGTAATTGAAAGAATTTTCTCACGAATACTCGATGTGATACCATCTTCATTTAGTACCTAAACGATAAGAAAGCGATTTTGCACAAGAGTCTGATATGGGAAGTTGACTATATTTCTACTAGTAAAGTTTTTGATGAAACGAACATCATCAAGTATCTAGAGATGAACCAAATGAGCAAATAGTTTGCATATAATCTAATTCTAAAGGACAAATAAAGGCGTTCAGAGCAATATGATCCTTCGTCTCTTTTTATAATTTCAATGCAAACTCTAATGAAATGGTCTTGCTTGTTTAAATAGTTTTACAAATGTCTATTGTAAAATTTCTTGATATTGAGGACAACGTAAATTGAGGTACCCTTCATGTTTTACGTTTTTCTCTCACATTTTCTCATTCTAGAATCAAGTCTATTTCAAATCCCGTCTAAACTTATACCCCTTTAAAAGGCGTCCTGTTAAAAGACGTTATATCCTTTTGTTTTTGTATCTGGAAGGTGACATGCATCCAAAATCTATAGTTGTTTTGATAAACTTATCCGAGAAAGACGATTCTGTTCTTCTTATAACCATTCAAGATTGGATTGACATTAGTGTTATTAAGACTATAAAGTTTTTAAATCAATGAATAGAAACTTCGTCGATGTTTTGTCAGGATGCGAAAGCATCAATCTCACGATTATATTCTAAATATTTCTATCGTGCACTTCTTTTCTCAACGAGACGAGTAACTGTATAAGACTGATTTTAATAGTACTCAATCAAAGAGTATCTTGTGATGTACACCATTATTATGATGATCTTTTGTTTGATATGAGTCTTACAACGAAGAAAAAAATAGTAAATGCTCTCACTATGCTAGAAGTCACACCTAGCTCACGAGTATAAAAATATTCAATCAGTGGTTCTATCATATCATTAGATATCGAAATGAAAAGATTTTACATACTTTGGTACGTAAAGGAGCATAAAATAAGAATTTTGTAATTATTAAAGTTCAAGCTTTCCTATTTAGATGATCATATAGAGAAGAATAATGATTAATTGAAACGAGTCGAAAAAGTGACAATCAAAATAAGTGAAGAGCTTGTATCGAAATCGGATATGGGAATATCATCAACGCCTTTGGTCATTTGATAATGTTGAATAAGTGTTGAGAAACATCTATATCGATTTGGTATGTATCAGTGAAATCTAAACCAATAGTCTGTTTTTTCTAAACTTTACAAATCTATGAATCACTCATCAGGAATTCATTCATTCGATTAAAAAAAACGAGATTCGTACGTCAATGTTCAACTGAAAAATTTTATACGTCTAGGAAAATTCCTAATCCTTACTCGTCGACTAATTTTGATTTTTTTCACGGCTCCATGATAACAATCTTCAAGTGAAAGTAAAAGATCACGTATGATGGGTGGATCTTGTTTTTTACGACCACGGCCATCCAATCCGCCAAAGCCTAAATTTTTATCTTGATCAGCACTTGCATAAAATTCTATAGGTAATAAAAATATATTCAATTGTATATATATATTTTTTTGTTGATTCTCACCTGCAAATGGATTTTCACCACCGAAAAAGTCTCGAAAGACTTTGTCAGCATTTCCATGGAATACATAGCCTTCATTCCATTCATTTTTTGGTCCTATAGGTACACCATTTTTTAAACCTTCATCGCCGTATTGATCATAAATAGCTCGCTTCTTATCTAAACAGAATGAAGAGAAATGTTTCTGTGAAACATATATAGAAACATACGGTCACTCAATACATCATAAGCTTCGGCGAGATCATTAAATTTATTCGAAGCATTATGATCGTTCGTATTTTTAACTGGATGAAATTTAAGAGCTAATCGACGATACCTATGTAACCAATAAATAGAAAAAAATGACATATCTTCATTAATTAGCATGATCGTGGGGACTTACGCCGATTTGATATCATTATCCTTCGCGCTTCGAGTTAATTGAAGAATTTGATAATAATCTTTTCCCATGCTAGAAAAAAACAACGGAATGTTTTGAATATTAATTCATTTTTCGTATATGTTGATTAAAATAACCTATGTGTTGCCTTGTGTAACTAGATGAAGAATGTAACATTTGATTTTGTCTTACCATCCATATTAACTTTTGCATAGCAACGACACTCATTTTATTTCTAACTACAAGCGACATCTTAGATACCATTGCACGTTAGAAATATTATTTTCTTGTTTATCAAACTCTATAGAATATCAGGATTCATCTGAAGATTTATACAGTGTTTTCAGAGAGAAAATATAAATAGATGCTCAATTCATTTCATGTGATATCTTTAGATCGGAATAAGTACTATTCAAAACGGCATCATCATCATCTAGGATTATTGGATAATAAACGTGACTGAATAACAATGATAATTTTTTTAGACATGAAATTTCAATCTGAGCTCGATAGATGTGACTATTCATTCGATGAAAAGTAAATCGTCGCGTAAAAGTCAAGGTTAAATAAACATCTACGTACTCATGAATATTCATTGATATTCTTTTTTTACACCAAAATCATTAGTTCGTTCCAAATTATAATATTGAACAGATATGTTCATGAGACGTTTTTTTTTCGTTCTTTTTGTAGTTTGAATCGATTAAAATGAAAAGGAAAGTTAGGCTCCACTATACGCCTTTAGTCGTGTGTGAAAGAGTCGGAAATACAATTGATACAAGACAATGAATGATTTCGATAATTGAACGGTAAACTACGAGTGTTGTTTCGAATTCTGTCGATAGTCAGTGCCAGAACTCACTGAGTGATGAATTTTAGAATAGCTACGGATTGTGTTTGATCTAAGCTAGATCAATTAGTTGATGAACATTATGCTTCTTTGATTCGGAACTGACTCTAAAAATTTTCTGGTTTCCGTAGCAGTCGGACAGCATAAGGGATGAACGATTCATGTCGAGCAAGTACAGTGATTATTCTCTTTCACTGTTCTTTATTCGACATTTTTTGCCAAACTTGAAGAGAGTGTTTCTCATCACACTTAGCAGTCAAATGGAATTCGAGAATCATCTCAGTAGTTTGTGATCCAAATTAATTGATGTCATGGATAAAAAAATTCTTCAGTGCCTTCGATTTTAAACTGTGATATGTTTTTAGTGAATAGTAAAGCTTGTTTAGAAATATTAAAAAGTAAGATTATTTTCATAACAAGAAGAAAAGAAGTAATTAATACCAATGGATATTTGAATCTCTATTGAATTCATAGGTCCATTTTAGTTTGAACGAATACAATCGCAACTAAATGAAGTATAATTATAAATATATATGTATATTATTATGATTCATTTCATGGCGTTTTGATTGCAGCATTTCTCTTGCAATACATGTTTTGAGATTAGTAATCGGACAATACGGCGTTCTATCTCAAAACGACAAGTAATGTAATTTTATAGCTTACCACAGTTTCAAAGAAAGTTTGCAGCACTTCCTATGGAAGAACATTGCTAGCTTAGTTTTTCACTATAAAAAATCTGATCCTCACTTCCATTATATGATCAATCAAAATACAAAATTTTTGCGAAGTTTTTGTTATCTTGCCTGAATATGATCGAAGTATCCAAACTCAAACTGATGTTCTAAATCAAGTATGAATGTTTCATCACGCTAATAGCAACATTTCCAAGCATGAATACCATGGGTGGAGTGGCGTATTGTTGAAGACATTCTTTTAGAGGATTTAAATGCTTACCTTCTCCATAAACCAGCTACCGCAATGGAAATTTAGTCCATCTTTAAAAAAGCCTATTTATGACATGGTGTCGCAATGATTATTATTCATAATATGAATAGGAATGAAACCGGCATGAAAAATAAGATTCTTTTTTCAGACTGCTTCTAAATTTGTTTGTAATCAACGAATATGTATCTGTTAGCAGGTATCCAAATATCCCATATATACCATCACGGTAAAACCAAATGTATGTTATTCTTTGACTTGGAACTTGTCTGAAAAGCACTTTACAATTGCTTTCTGTATGCTGTTTGTCTTAGAGAATTGAATCTTCTACAAAATTCTAGCTTCCGATTAGCGAGAGATCGACACAATTGAATATAATAGATATGTTTCGATGAACTACCAATTACTATCACTGAATCTGAAATCGTAAACAAATTTAGATTTTAGATAGATCAAATGTTAGTCTACAAACTGATGGTTCAAAGAATAATTTTTTTGTAAGGAATTGACGAATGTTTCAACGAAAATCTAGATAAAAAAACTAGGTCTGTGCATGCAGAGTTTTCAGCTATAAAGAGTCATTTTCTTTTGATGAACTCATTTAACCGAGAAGTGATTTTGAGTTCTATAGGTCTTATTATTATTCAAATGTTCTTGAGAAAATGAAGAGAATGGTCAGAATCTTCAGGCTGTGCAGACGCACCTGGATGAATGCATTCATTTTCTCGAAGGAACATTCTCAACGTTTACGATCTTCCTATTTAGAATCATTATATCTTTATTACTGGAAACAAGTATTAAACATATCCCTGAAAATTATTGTTTCGATTTGCGATAAGTACATGAACTTGCTTCTTCCTGTTCGAAACACTAAACGGTTTTATTTCACTCAGAGTATCCAACTTAAACTAAATACTATGATATTATCGTCGTAGGGCTGTTCTGTTCTTTGCTGAACCATCCTGAATCTACCATGACTTAATGATGTTCAATTTGAATATTTTTACTAAAAAACATCATTTTTGAAGTGCTAGAGGTTCATTTTTGCAAATCGATACGTATCTTCAATCGATATAAGTACTTTTCATAAGCTGATCTAGCTCAGTTACGTACATTCCGAACATTAGCAGAAGATAACACACGTTAGTTATTAGAATCGATTATATCAACATTGTCATTTCTGCATTATCAACATGCTTTGTAAAACAACTTCACATCTCATTTCAAGTAGTGCCACAAATAAGCTTCAAGATATGAAACCGAATATAGTTGAACATCGCTCTTTTTCTCTCTATACAATATAAAATCTTCATATAGGCAATCGATTTACTCGTTTTGACACACACTTTAATTAGACATCAATATGAGATCTGTTTCAAAACGTCTGCAATTTACAAAGAGGGACAAGCATAATCATCCGTCCCTTGAAAATCAATAGAATACAGAACACTTCGTTCTGTCTGTCTACAAGCTTGATTTTATTATAGATTCGAAGTTTCCATTCATGTTAATTCATTGAAACGATGAAATATACCGTAGCATGAATATTTACACACGTTCCGGTATGACTCAGCTACATTCCTAAAATGAGTAGTATTCAGACTATTTATAATGGCTATTGTCTTCAATTATCGTTCATTCCATTTTTCTTTTCGTAGTTTTGGAATGTCAATATCTAAAATACTATTTTTTAACAAAATGATCAGGCGATTGAATAAAATTTGAAATTTCACTTGCAGCTGTTTGAGAACCTGTTGATTTATTCACAGTTGAAATAAAAACACACAAATTTTATATAAAATAGGCATTACATTCGTTACTGTGATAGGTGGTATAGATTCAGGTATTGTTGTAGTTGGTCGAGGAAATAACATCGATTTTATTTTGTCTGAAAACGATCTGAACGAGGATCGAAAATTTACAAGCGGTTCAATATTTTATATCAACTTCCCAGGACATGGATTACGATGAACAATTACGACCGTAGACGCCCCCCCCCCCCCGTCAGGTGAATGAATCCGATACCGAATCCCATCGGATCGTCAGATCCGATGAAATCCTATGGAAATTCGGGTTGAGGAACCACTAACGAATTGGACGGAAGAATCCTATTTTCCTATTAGTGTACGAGTTAGCATTTAATCCCAACAGTAGAGGCGTGTTAGATCATATAATGAAATCCAATCGGATTCAGATAGTAGGATTCGATAAAATCCAATACAAAGGGTCGGAATGTAGGATCACAACCTGGAATCCGATGGGATTTCGTCGAATTAAAGAAACTCCGATAGACACATGATAGGATCCGATTGTCGGAATGATCCTCCTGGGTAACCATGAAATAACTAACTGGCGCACTGAAGATGCAGCCATGTGTGTTTTGATTGATGATCAATGTTTCCAGTGACAATAAAGTCCTCAGCGAAAGCAGGCTCGGTATGTGAAGTTCCTTTCCATCCACTAAATAGAACTTTTCAAAGTTAAGAGTGAAGTAGATGAAAAACACTTCTTTTTCTGAGTTTTGAATTGAAATAAATGCAAGTGAACGTTTTCTTTCATCGGTTCTGAATTCTGCTTTTTTAAATGTATAAGAACAAAGATAATAAGTTACAAAAATTCAGCTTGAAACTAATACAACAAATGCTTCGCATACATTAGTTGTATATTCTAATAAAAATTCGATAATGAATTATTTTGATACAATCCGATAAACTACATGTCATTGAATTATCATATTTCTTCATGCTAATTTTTGACAAGAATTTATGCCCGCTATGCAGATATAGTTTCTAGTATCATGTGCCAATGCGAGTTTGCCGATTGTTAAGTTAACATGCATGCAATAGTTTCTACTATTCCCATACATGTCGCTTTTAACATGCAGGTGTTTAATTGTACGTATCTTCATTATTAAATTCATGACTATGAAATGTCCTCCTTGTTTCTTCTCATTATAAGACTTTTATTGTTGTAAACAATCGAACCCGTTCAACAGAAAGCAGTCAAGAACAGCATCAATTAAATTTCCGCACGGCCATTCAAGTGTCAAATCGGAATTACCAATCTTACAAAATCCAGATGTATGTACGATAATAAACGTGAACAATTGCTATGGTGGTAGTTGTTCTTTTAATGCCATAGCGATCAATGATAAGGTATTATCGATATGCAGAAAGAAAGCAACAACATTAATGATCATCAATGTGAGACGAGCGTTGGTGTAACATATACATTGCAGCGGTTGCTGCACCAATGGAGCTATACAAGAAAAAGAGCGTGCAATCGGTTGAGATTGTGCATCTGTTGCTATGTCAAGTAACGGCAAAGGTTCACAACATATTCCTTTTTTAATAATTTTTTAATTTCAGACTTAAGCAAAATCGATATGAAAACATCAAGTGATAGGTGGCATAGTACTTTTGAGCTTCCCGCTATGACTAGTAAAGTTATCTTCATCAACGAAAGATACTCTCGATTCATATTTACGAAGTAGAAGTGAAACAACGAGTCATTTTTGAATAGACGGCTAGTATTCAATAGAGAGAAGACAGTTTTTGAATTCATATGCTGAACGAGATAACAAAACCATGTCAGAATCAGCAAGGAATTGAAACGCTCTCGATTCTAATAATTTTTGATAATTCTGCGAGTTATACACAAGTGGGTCATCGTTTTAATTTCTAATATCTTACATAGAAATCTCTAAAATCTAAATATTTTCTAGAATAAGATTTAATTTCATAAATTTTCAACTGAAATTCTTATTCTTCTTGAATTTGATTCACAGTTAAATCAAAGTCGATGAGAATCTGACGAGACAATTCTCCAAAAATTTTTACATTAACTGACAATAATATATTGCGTATGATAACAAAGCCTGATAAAAATACTTCAACACTTTTATTTTCGTGTTCTCCTACACTGATGTATAAGAGAAACATCACACTTTGCTCTACTTATGAAAGGCTCTTTCTCTCTTTTTTGTATATTGTGCAATAAAAATTCAAAGCGATAAACCAATAAAAAAATAATTTTCTAGTTTCAAGTTAACTTTCATTTTATTGAATGATCTATTATTCAAAACGATGAAAAGCAAGTTATGTGTACCTGGGGTCGATGAGTACATATTTTATTATATCAGATTCGATTATCCAATAAAAATGATATAGGACAAGCAGGAGTTAATCAACTTGATGCTATATTTGTTAATGATGGTCCATTATCTGATCGTGTGCGTCGGCAAATTGTCGAACTAGCATTAAATGGTATTCATCCATGTGATAGATCGCGAAAATGACTTGATTCACATGGATATGTTTCGAAGATTTTGACAAGATTTTATGAAACTGTTTCTATTCGGCCACGATCTAGGTATGTATGGATGACAATAGAAAGTAAGATTATGAATAAGAATTCATTTCAACAATATTCAATCCTATGCTTTTGGTTTCGTAGAAAACAAATTATTAACAATAAAATGATAGTGAAGAATTATTAATAGTTCGATAAAGTATTTTATAAGTTCTCACTTTTTTCTTCGTATAATAGAGAGAGAATAGTTTTTCGTTCGAAGTAATCTTTCAACAAATTTTTCATCTGTATTACATCACTATCATCGATATCTGTTTCAACAAACTGTTAATACATCATCAGCTGATGAAATTTCTGTTGAAACAAATTTATCGACTGTACATTCTCTTTTTATTATACCTTTAGCATCGATGGATGAGCAAACAAATAATAAACGACAAAAAATTTGGAATTGGTCATTTGAATCAATTCTTTTTTTCTCGTTATTTAAAAAACAGTACATAATAAATATATATGACTCATGAATTTTTTTCATTCTTATTTTTTGAAAAAGCTACGTATTGAATGCATGAATCTCAAGTATAAATTTTGGAAAATCAGTTGAATGAAAGCATAGGAATAAAAAATCGTCAGAATTAAAACAAGTCAATCGAATATGAGACATTTTCCCTAAGCGGTGACCACCTTTGCTCAATCGATTTTATTGCTTTGTTTCGTATTTCTACCGTATACCGTAGATACTATAAGTAATGAACTATAGTTCCATGCTAACGAAAATTTCTTATCGTCGTATGCTTTTAGTCGGGTACCATGTGCAACATTCATAAATTGCTGTCTTGGAGATTTGATAAGGTGATTGAATGGATTGCAACTGGTTTCACTTGTTTGAGAACATTCGAATGCATTGGATGATATTATAGAAAAGTTGATAGCAAAAGATTCTTGAATAGGATCAAGAATAAAGAAAATTCTACATCATTTCAACTACGGCAGAATAAAGTTTTTCATGAAATATTAGAATGATGCATGTTGAATGAAATACTGCGGTGAGTAAACCTCTACATTCAAAATTTCGGCTTTTTTGGACTTGTAAGTGTAAAATAGTAAGAAATTCAATCCAATCTTCATTGACACGATCTTTTCAGGAGAATATTATTTTTATGAAAAAGCTCTTTCAGATTCCTACGATGTGCTATACATAGCTACTACCTAAATTTTGAAAGTCTTAAAAAACTTTTGAATATTCACATTTTGCTATCGCAAATTAGCGTGTTCTTTTCTAATTCCTTCCGTGATTTTTGATTCTTGACCTGAAACATGGCGCAAAATATTCGACCGCTAGGTAGCTAGTGTACAAAACTATGAGACCCAGAAACACAGGTTTAAAATCCTCGATCGTATACCATTGTATTGTGGTCGTGTATTTTTCTCCTACAAATATAGCAAAGTGATGAGTAGCCAATATTCCCAACAATCAATAAGTCATTTCCCTTTTAGCAGACATCTTTTACTACGCATAAAACCAAGCAGAAATCAACGAATGATGACTACTCTGGCGAGCTGATATCTATTCGTAATTAGGAGAAACCAATGAAACTATATTTCTACTATCATGAGGAAGAATAAAAATAATATAAGGAGATGTTAGCTACTTTCTATTTTTTATTTTTACACTATCTTGAACAATTAATGGAGTTGGAAGTGTTATTTTATGCACGTTTATCGAATTCTTTACTTTTCGATTTACATTCTATACGATCGTCTACGAATTTCCTCATGGCCATCCTGGTTAAAAAGAATCTTCCAAAGAGGTATAAAAAATTGACTCATTCGTTATTTTTCATTGATACGTTCAAACTACCTGAAATACAGAATTCATGGGTTTCGCTTTGTGAACTAACTAACTTTTGATCGACCAAATTTTTGGGAATGCCATTTGAAACATTGTGACGCTCTCTCTAAAACAACACTAGTTTTCAAGCATTCTACTATACTGATTTGAATAACTAGCCCTGTATACATGCATGCATAGGCTTTTTGACAATCATATATAATGCCAATCAAATCTAGCCACACTGTGAAGTATTTTCATTGTTACCAAAAGATAGATCGTGCTTAATAATATCTATCATGAAAAAATTATGAAAATACTTTTTATGGTTCGTTATAAAATCTTCATATTCTGAAAAGTCTGGAAATAAAATAATCTGTGATTTATGTAAGACTAAGCACATCATTTTAAACCGTGCATCTGGAGAACAGTTCCTTTATTGCAAATGAAATGTCCACGGGGAAAGGGGAGATACTTCAGCAGTATATGTAGTGCTTTTTCCTTCTCGGTAGTAAGAAATGCAAATCGGGTAATGCGACAGCTAGCACAATCAGAAAAACAATACCAATAATATCGCCGAGAATCATGGATAAGTCGGTGAAAATGGAAGTTGGCACAACTAGATTATTTGACAAGCTGTATCGACTTCCCAAATGCTAGTTAATACACAATGATTGACATCAAACATTCATTCATTTTTATATTGAACGTCTAGTAAACGTACGGAAATGTAATCTTCATTTAAAAATGATTCCGTTTAAATCCGCATGGCTTCCAACGGATCTTTCTGAGATTTGTTTTAATTAAAACTTAAAAGAAGAAGTTTTTTGATTTTGATTGGGATTTGAAAAAGGACCACAACAAATAGTTAAGAATTCACTAGCATATGAGATAATCATCACGGGCGCTCAAATGAGTGAACATTTTTTTGAGACTTTTCTACTATCAGTAAAACAATACTGTCAATATCACATATGATCGGTATAACTAGTCGATCCCTTGTACTTGTTAATAATAAAGGTCTTCTATTCATCGTTATTCTACTTATTCAGTGATACATGAAATTGTAAATTGCTATTTTCTGATCCTTAGTGGAATTTTATCGATCAAAAAGAACGTTTCTTGAATATAAGATGTGTAAAATATCTGATTTATCCAAACGATCTAAAACAGTTATTGCGAGAACTTTCAGACTAACCTATGTACCATCAGATATTGATAGTTTGACGAACGAGACGTCCCATTCCATCCAACGCGGAGTCCTAATTATATGTACGATTCTCAAGAACATCGCATGATGACGATGAAGAAAGAGAAGGTGAAACAAAATTTTCTGATTCAGAAATTGTGACCAAGGTTGCTGAATCGCTTTTCAATGCTTTTTATTTTGAAGTTTTTTTACTCTCTATCAAACATATCCAGTAGTATTCATTTCGGTATATTCTTACACAAGACTTTGTTCTTTCTAATAAAAGACAAAAGATGGAATACAAAAAGTCATGAATCTTTCTCAAAATATTAGATGTCCTATGTTGAAAAAATCGATCTTTACTCTATCATTTATTGATAGAAATCTGGCATACAACCGATATTGTTTCTATTATCCTTGCTGTTTGAATATCATATTGATTGGCACTTTAACTACGATTTGTATTGTACCTTTTCTCTGTATCAGATGTATATGTTCATTTCTCCATCTTCTCTCACATGAGATTTAAAATGATTTTGAGATTAAACAATCCGCCTAAACCTAATTGGAAAAATGTTGTACGATAGGCAATAAAAAGGATGCTAAAATCATTAGGGTTATCAATTCGCTTTGTTCTGTTTATATTCTGCACTTGCTTAGATAAAAAATTAGTAGAGAAAGTCAATTCTTCACCATTCATTCTTTTGTAAGACTTTTCACTTGAAGTGACACGACGCCACATGCACATCTAGAAATGTTTTTGACGTCATTTTGAGTTTATGACCGGATCTTATCAAAGTCAGAAATAATGCATAATGAAACAATCGCTGTCCTAGAACGCAGGTGGATTTATTATTCATTCATTGATCTATGTTATCTTTGTGTTGTGTTTTCAACATGTCTCTGAAACGTTGTAGATATTTTGGACGTTATGAGCAATATTTTACAGATTAGCCGAATCTCGTTAGGCACAGCTTAATTCGATATTGTATATAGTACGTATATGAAAGTACTTTGTGAAGAGTGTAATTGAATTAGATATTTATGCAATTATTATCTGATAAAGTCACCATACGTTAAAAGTATATCGATCTGATCGTTCTGAAAAAAACATTTTACGAAACGTTTTTTTTTCTTCTTTATACCAGTATGCGTTCTTGTATAGTGAGATCGCTTGTGGCTCGTAGAAGTCAAATTGAACAACAATATTTTGAAATCTACACTACTTCCATCAAATTTGCTGTAGAGCGACCTTTTCTCACTTGGAAAGACTGTAAAGCAACAATATACACTACTGATGTTTTAATGATACTCAAAGTCTTTTCTCCGCAGTACTAGAGGCTAATTCATTGTATACTTGAATTAGTTTAAGATATGTTTTTGCGTATTATTGTTGGATGCAAAGCCTGCTTTTACTAAGAACAAGATTAAAATCTAAAATCCACTTATACACATCCTAATTCGTCTCGATCTTCACCTGATGTGTCTTTATTCTTATTGTTGGATCGTAAATTTCGAAATAATCCTTATCTTTCGTACCTCGGGATCCAGTACAGGGCCTGTTCATTTTATTCATATTCTTCTCTCGACATAGAGTAATGAAAATCATAATTTGGTCTTTTTTTGTTCATTTTATTTGAAGAAACTGCATGGGCTCAAGAAGCTTGAGTCTACCCTTGAGACAACCTGTTAGGCTCGATAGAATATAAAAATTTTCTATTATTGTTTATGCTTCATATTCTTCTGACCAATCACATATTTTTAGAAGGTCAGTACACACTTTCTCTACTTCTAGCTTGCACACAATGATATATTTATTGGATGTTGCTGACATCGAATTTTGTTTCTCAGTTTAAGACAGTTGAACTTCTTTTTAAAAGTTTTAATTATTTAAAATGAATTTCGAATTTTACTTATTTCACAAAGAAACGAAAAATGTTTAGCGATTTCTTTGAAACAAACCGTCGTTGGTTAGTGGTTGCAATAGACTCAGTAACCGAAACTATGAAACCAAGATAAACTGTTATCGGTTTTCACAATATGGTTACACTCTAGAATAGCATTACTCCTTTCGTATAGCAATAATATCAGATAAACAACATCAGGATATATCTTCCTTCAAGAATAAAAAGAAAGATCATCTTTTAATGAAATTTTATTTAAAAATTCAAGTGATAATAAAGACTTCAAGATAGGAAAACATGTTTGCTATTGAAAACAATCATGAGTTGGGTAATCTGACGGTGATGAAAAATTAAAATCTAGGAAGAGAATCAATAATGGGTTTCAATATAAAAAAAGAAATCTGTGAAAAAAAATACTTTTCAACCTGTTAGTATCGATGAATAAACAAATCAGCTTGAAACTGATTATAACAATCGTTATTTAATATGTTCCTTTTGATTTTTATTGAAATTATAATAGTTGATTTAAAAAATGTCAAACGATTAAAATATTTCACAGAAATAAAGAATGAATTGATTGAGCATGTCGAAAAAGTTCGTGCTCGACACAATTAATTATGTTTAAATGTTTTTCTGCAACTTGCATATGCACAAGTTACAGAATTTCCTCGTTCATAACTGCCATCTTTCATAATGTTCAAACCTGAGCAATGAGAACAAGTCAGCTTCTGGAATTTTCGTCCGCAATTGCTGTAGACGCAGGTCACAACATCACCTTCATTATAACCAGCACTCTTCCAGACATTCACTCGTGAGCAATGTGGACAGCTCACATTCTGAAACTTTTGTTTGCAATCATCATATGCGCATGTTATAACATGCCTTTCTTGATGATCAGCATTCTTCCACAAGATCAATTTTGAACAATGAGGGCAATTTAGCTGTTGAAATTTTCGTTGACAGTTACTGTGCGCACATGTCACAATACTTCCTTCTGAATAGTCAGCATTTTTGAACAGATTTGATCCCGAGCAATGAGGGCATTTCACATGCTGAAACTGTCTTTTGCAATTGTCATAGGGGCAAGTCACAACACTTCCGTCCTGATAATTAGCATTTTTAAAAAAAACTGAACGAGTGCAATGCGGACAGGTAAGTTCTTGAAATTTTCGCCTACAGTTTTCATATACACATGTGACAACGTCCCCCTCGGCATAATCAGCCCTTTTCCATACGTTTGATTTTGAACAATGAGGACATTTTATAGAAGCAGCTTTTTTATTTTGAACTGAACCTAAAATACAATCATGAAGCATTCAATGATTGACTTAATGCTAGTAATAGGTATAGGATGTTCAGAAATGAAAAAATGAAGCATCATTTTTCTTATACTTCATAGGTAGCTTTTACATAGTTAATATTAGATTTGTCCCGAAGCAATAGCTCAATCCAATGAAAGGAAAACATCGTTCACTTCATCTGTTCAGTATTGATGAAAACGATAAGCCAAGGATTCAATAATAGATCAACAGGGTAGAATATCATAATGAATCAACTAGATACATTTCGTTTAGCTTATCTTACTCATAGTAATAGAAACAACTTTTCAGAAACTCAAAATCATCCATTTACACTTACAATGATAGTAGTCGAACATTATCACTTAGCAAACTCATCTTTGATCACGATGCCTTTTTTAAGCCGTATGTGAAGGGATAATTTGATAGATCATCCTATGATGACTTCTAGTTAAGATTCATTTCAAAACCTATTGGGTCACTGATAAATTTTTAAAAACGAATACGACGAATAAAGTGCGGTAAAAGATAGAATTAGTGAAAATGATCATTGGACATTCAATGTAGACATACATGCACACAGACTGGCACATTTGCATGCCTCTCACTTACACTATATCTCTCAATACTTAGAATATGAGAGACAAACTTCTAATTCAAAAAACAAATCAATTGCAAGTTGCTAACAATGTCAAATATGAATGGGGATTTCAATTGAAGAAAGACGTGATCAGATTGCATACTATCCCACACTCGAATTTTCTTGACAATACCTAGCTTTATCTCAAACCAGTCTCGCCAAAATACATGATAATTGTTAGATGGTAATAGGATTCATACTGAGTTAACATCAGAATCGATCGACTGATGAACCTCTTCGAATGTGTGCAATTCTGTCCAATAAGAATTTCATCGTAGTAATACTCACACACAATTTATCAGTGCTTACCACGCAAGTTTTGCAATTCTGTTTCTAGCTTTACACGTTCTGCCGTTTGTTTTTCACGCTCCTCTTGCATACGGCGCTCTTCTTCGATTCGTTGTTGTTCTAGTTTCCGTAACCTTTCTTTCAACTCAGCTTGTCTTGCGCTCTCCTCAGCCATCTGCCATTCTGCATCTTGTTTTTGCTCTTCCAGTCGTCTTTGATACCTCTCTTGTCGTGCTCTTTGTTTCGATTGTTCTTCTTCAAAGTCATATTTGAACTTGCGTAGACGACTAATCAGCGGTTCAATATCTT
>OENT01002906.1:0-16530 GCA_900239685.1 Rotaria macrura
AATAAAATAAAAGAAAGGGGGTGTTACAAAAAATCATGTTAGGACCATTCTCGAGGTTGCTCGACTTTCTCATGGATGCTCTGCTTAAACGGGAAAATTCGGACACATCTCCACAGTTTAAACGTGTCGAAAAGAAAAACCAAAGTAACCGTTTTAGAGCGTTAATTTCTAATTTTTGTCCGCTTCGGTATAAGTATCACTGAAACTATGAATGAGAAAAGTTGTAAAAAAAGTTCTTCTGTTTCGATTTTTTATGAGGCTCACGTATCCCATCTATAGAATCTTTTCTTTCTGGTGGCATAATTTCTGAGTAGATCTGTTAAAATTTTCTGGATAAGTCTCATAAGATACTCAAATGCTATATTTAAAAATATCGCATAACATGAACAAAGTTGCACGTTGCATTTATGAATAAACAACACTTGGAAAAAGAAAAGTGACAATTAAAAAATCACTAGTCATAAAAGTTCTCGTGCTTCATCTGACAGTCACTTGAAAATTATATTTTGATTTATTACGGTTACTAAGAGTATTTTAATCTAGGAAAATAGTGGCTTCTTTATGTAGGATCGTATCACTGGTTTCTATTGAAATTATTAAATTTTCCATTGGAAGGGACATTTAGCTTCAAATGGTTCATCGCAATGTTGCAATCGATATAGATCAACAAGCTCAGTTCGAACTTTATTGTATAGGAAGAATAAGTTTTTCTTGCAGCGGGAGGGGGGGGGATCGGTTGATTGAATTCTTCCACGTGTCTTTCCACATTTTGTGGGAAAAAGTTTCGAAAGTTTTAGAAAAATTTCTAAGATGAATACAACTGTTTACTATACATTGCACTTTAATAAACTCTTTTACGGTATGTCATTCTACGTTTAAGTTTACATTGTACTTGGCGGTTGAATAACACGGCCATGGTATCTATAGTCAGGTTGACAACGTGCAAGTGTATATTAGGGATACAACGGTGACTGTGAATCACTGGTTCACCGTTCTAACGGTAACCGTCCTAACGGTAACCGTCCTTACTAGTAACCGTACAAACCGGTAACCGCTCCATCGGTAACTGGTCCAACCGGAAACCAGTCCACAGGTAACCGTAAATGCCAGCTAATGCTGGATAATACCGGCTCATGACGGGTAATAGGTGCTCTATACCGGATTATAATGGATAATAACTGCTTTATACCGGTTTATACTGGTTTATTCAAGAAACGTAACGGTGCAAATAATGGGCCGTTGCCGCAACCGTCCTAACGCCTTTAAACGACCTCATTTGGCTTATTTTGGTTTTTACCGGCGGGATTAAGTGAATACCGGCTAGTTTGAATGGATCCGAGCTAGAACTGGTAACTGGTATGAGCCGGTGTTATGTAATTCAGTGTCATTGTTGCATCACTAGTTTATAACGGTTTATACCGGCTAATACCGGATTATGCCCGCTTATAACGGTTACTGGTTGGAACTGTTACCGGTGGAACGGTTACCGGTTGGAGCTGCTATCGTCACCATTGCATTCCTAGTGTATATTGAACTAGAACGTACTTCTATTTGAATTCCAGAATTTCGATATTCGGCAATTAAGACATCGACAGTTGAGGTCTGTTCCATAAAGTGTATACCAACATAGCATATGAGCTCTTTCGAACCGAGCGGAATATGTTCTGTGTTAGATTGAACTCTATGGCTTACATCTCCGTAAAAAATATTAACTTACAACAATTTTTTATCAGATATATATGTGGTGGCATAGTTTGTAAGAAACTTGCCGTAATTCATAAAAATCAAAACAAATCTCGAAATATATTGAACTTTTTGATTCTCAATTATTCAATGTTGTATGAGAGAAGACTTTTTCGAATTCAATATTTTTGTTTCCGTCAAGGCCTAACTGATCTGTCCATAGAGTGATTTTTTTATTGATCTAGCTATATCCTTCGCGCTAACTATACATACTAATATAGTGATTCATGATACCCACTCATGCTTCGTATTCAATACTTGAAAATCATGAATGCAAATCTTGCGAGTGAGCGACCTAGTAGTCATTGCATCATAGATTATACTTGATCGAATTCTGTCTTCCAAGTTGAAACTTAAGGAAGAGTGCAAGCTTGAGTGTATTTCGAAACACGTTTTGGTATTTTTATGAATTACGACAAGTTTCTGATAATTTAAGGCATCATATAATCTCTCTAATGAAACATTCTTGTAATTAATGTATTTAGCAAACATGTAAACCATAGAGTTCAATAGGGCGGAATGCATTCCGCTTAGTTCAAAAGAGCTCATATGATTTTATGGCATAAACCTTATCCATTTCTGGCCGAATGGTACCGAATGAGCACATTTTGAAATAGCTTTATCAAAAACTGTTTCAAACTGATGTTGAATATTGTTCTGATATCATGAATCATGATTAAAAAGAACACCAATGTCACAATTTATTCCCCTTTCATTCAAGATAAATGCACTTTGCTTTCTCAAAGCAGCATCATGAAAGCGAAGTACTATGGAGTATCCTCACAGTCAGAGCTATCACTATCTCGAACACCTAATAAAAGTCGATGTTTAAAGCACCAACTGCAAAGCTATTGCCGATAAATTCTCAGTTACCGTCACTATTAATAACAGTTTTTCAATCATGAATCATACAAGAAAAAACAAAAATGTTACATTTTGGTCACATCCAGACGTGACTGTATAAACATTTACAAAAAATTGATCTTTCTTCTACCTAAAGGAGTTTGATGGTTTATCCTTTTTCTTAATCCATACCTTGAAACTAGAACAAAGATTATATTTCTACCTTTCCTCTCGATGCCTCAACCTAGTTATCGCTCGAATATTGTGAAACATTACGGTATTATGCGAAATTGACCTGTTTTCTCGAGATAAGACTCAAAATATAGTGAACCTCTGGGAGTTTTCAAAGCATCCAGCAGTAACTGTCAATGGTAAGATATAATATAGTTCGAAAACTCCCAGAGCTTCTCTATTATTTGAGTCTTATCTCGAGAAAGCAGGCCAATTTCGCATAATATCGTAATGTTTCACGATATTCGACCGATAAATAGGTTGAGGCATCGAGAGGAAAAGTAGAAATATAATCTGTGCTCTAGTTTCAAGGTATGGATTAAGAAAAAGGACAAACCATCAAACTCCTTTAGGTAGAAGAAAGCTCAATTTTTTGTAAATGTTTGTACCGTTATGTCCAGATGCGACCAAAATGTACCATCAAGTTGTTTAGTGACTCACCATCTTCCCAGAACCAAATACTAGATTTTCTATATCTTCGCAATGACTCAAGTCTAAATACAATGGAGAAGAGTTTTTTGCACTCGTTTTTTTGTAGCTGGTCAGATAGGGTTATGGAAAAATCCCAAATTTGAATGCCTTGAAAGCGAAATATCTTAGCAAAAACCCACCATAGGCACATGAAATTTTGAATATGCTACTTTGGAAAAAATATATTTAATTTGTTCCAATTATGTCCAAAATCAATGAGTTCCATTCACACATCACCATAGTACGAAAACACGACTTTGAATCTATCGCTCTTCACTTTATGTGCTGACAATTCTGTTTTAATTTGAACCACATCAATTTTACTTATTTTAGAAGAACTATAATTCCTTAAATTGAAACCAAATGTCTTCAGTTCCTGTATTGAATGATGCGAATGCTAGCAGTGGTGGAGATGGTCATCTTGAGTTATTCAGTCTTCTATGGCTCGATGCGACTGTTGCCGTCGTTGGGAGTCGAAATACACAGCAAAAACTACGTGCGATTATCAATCATCTGATAACATTTGAAGATATGAACAAATGTGAACGATACATTGAACAACTATCACCGTTAGATCGAGTTGTGCTCATTGTTAGTGGTCAACTTGGGAAAGGGATAGTGCCTCGCATTCATAAACTTCCACAAGTTGCATCTATATATGTCTACTGTATGAACAAAACGTCACACGAACAATGGGTCTGCGACTTCGGGAAGGTTAAAGCCATTGTGGTGGACATAGATGAACTAGTCTCTAGAATCAAAGCAGACCATAAAACTCAAATGAAAGCAGAAGAACCACTGTTAATCAACACGTTTAGCGGAGGCAGCTCTACAGCGAAAATCGGTGGTGAATTTGTCTTTTCTCAAGTATTGATTGACTGCCTGCTGCGGATGAAGCCCAGTCAGATAGACACGGCAGAACTTATTTCTCTTTGCACAAAGGAATATCAAGGAAACGAAACTGAGCTCGCCAATCTTCGTGGATTTCAGAATGAATATAAATCCGTGACGGCTTTGCAGTGGTACACTCGAGAGTCATTCTTCTACAAGACTCTAAATGCAGCTTTGCGCACCCAAAACATTCATATGATGTTTCTGTTTCGTTCGTTCATCTATGATATTCATAAACAGTTACAACATTATCAAGCTGATAAACCCGTACGAGTGTATCGAACTCAACTAATGTCGAGTGCTGAGCTCGCACGTCTTACAGAAATGCCCGAACAGTTTATTTCTGTGAACTCATTCTTTTCCACTGCTACTGTTAAATCGAAAGCGCTCTCGTTTCTTCGTAAATCCGATATCTCAGAGGATATGAAACGAGTGTTATTTGTGATCGATGCTGATCCTCAACTTGTCAGTACGAAGCCGTTCGCTGACATTAGTGCATTGAGCGATTTCCCTGCCGAATCAGAAGTACTCTTCATGCTCGGCTCCATTTTTCGTCTCAAAGATGTCAACCAAGGGAGTGATCAAGTGTGGACCATTCATATGATCTTGTGCAGGGATGACGAGCATGATTTGAAGCAAGTTCTTGTGCACATGAAAAATCAGAACGGAAGTGGAGAAACCAACTTTCGAACATTGGGCAAGCTGTTGTGGAAGATGGGTAAATTTAATCTGGCTGAAAAATACTATATTCGATTGATTGACGAACTTCCTCCGAACGATTTTTCGTTAATTACACTGTATGCAGAGCTCGCTGATATCACTTCACAGAAAGGTGACTACAACAAGAGCATGCAGTGGCAGCAAAAACTAATCGAAATGAGAGAACAAAGTGCAACACTCGTCAATTCAAGCAAAAACGAAGCCAGCACTTTTCTTAGTGAGTTCCATTTAAAGAAAATCTGTCACTATTTAAAAACTACCCATCAGGAGGAAATTCTTTCGTCATCCGAAAATTCAGAACATTCCAATTTTTCGAAGAAGTTGGTTGCATTCTTTCGTTAGGAATAAGATGCAAATCTCTTTCCAAAAAAACAAACGAGAATATCTTTCTACTTTCAAAAATAGGCTCATATACAAAGCCCAAATGAAAAAATTTGAAGGTATCAAATTAAGTAGAGATTTTGCAGAACCTATCTTCGAAACAACGACAGACCGTTGAGGGTGATTAAGTTCAGTTCCAAAAGTTCGTTGAACGATCTTTGAAAAACTCAAAACACCCACACCTCACTGTTATAAGCAATCACTGATGATTCGAACAAATGTCATCGAGAGTTTGCTCAACAATACTCCTCATCAACATTGGTATTCATAGCTCTAGATACTTAGCCCATAAAAAAATGTGACATGACTTGCACTTGTGCTGTATTTCATGTGCGGAGAGAGCATTTTAGTTGTCGCATACACTTTATGAAATGTCAGTCATTTCAAACATAATGCAGTGTTTTGATTTAAATAAAAACCAGAGTCAACAAATCACGCATGTCGCGATAAGTAATTCAAGTTTGATTAAAACGAATCAGTCAAATTCTTGTTTAGGAATAGAGCTAATCCGTTAAGAAGGTTATAGCAATCCTAAGTTTGTGGTAAAAGGCGCTATCATCTGCTGAGATCCATCACGTTTCTCTTAAGACTAATTCTAAAGTGTTTCGTCAAACAAATTAATAGAGTCCATCGTGATCGAGACAAACGACAGATTCGTATGATCTTTGAGACCATGAGAACTAATACACAACTCATGTTATAATTTAAGTCTCAGCAGTGTTCTTATGCTAAATTTAGAACGAAACAGGCTTTGAAAACAAAGAGATATCAGTAAAATAGATAAATGCGTAATTGGACACTTGCGAAATTGTTCTACTTTGGTTGCTACTTGTCGAACACTTTTGAAAACGGATCAGTTAAATGATTTGTGATTCTCAATGGAGTCTTCTATCGATTTCATTTATTACAGAAGACTGATGAGCTGTCAAAATGGTGCGCTACTAGCAAGTCGAAATTAAATTAAGGGAAGATCTTTTCAATGGAGCTTAAGAAAATCTGATTTGGGTTCATATGTTCGACAAACCATACTAGAGTACAGTCCATTTCCCTAATTGTGTCGGAAAATTTTTGACATATCTTCTTCTAAGTAGTGTGAGACTATTAAATATCCGATCCAAAAGACTTTTACATTTAGGTAATCGCTAGAGTCTACTCTTTCTAATTATATACTGTTCATCCTGCATTTCTCACGTTTTGATCGTGACATCATTGGTCGATGAAAAGTGACTTCACCTGGCAGAATTAGGTAGTAGTTCCCTAATCCTGACGACCGGCAAGACAGTTTCCTCAGTCCTGACGCTTCTAATAAATTACACAGAAAAACTCAATTTTAGGATAAAAAATGATTTTTCATGTTTTTGCTGAGGGATAGAGGAGACATGTCAAAGGCATTTTTGTAGAGCGGATCAACCTCTTTCATAATCTAAAGCTTTAAGACAACTGCATTTTCATTTATGAAGATAGAGACCTTGAAATGAACACACCCTAGGGTCATGGAAAAAAGTTGTCCCTAATTCTGACGCTCAGCCGATTTTTTGCCCTGATTCGGTTGGTTCAGTCAAATTTTTTCCCTTATTTTGACGGTAGCTATTTTCGGTCCCTAATTCTGACGGTAACTATTTTGTGTTCTACATTATAAAAGTCCACCATTCCTACGACGGTATTTCATTGCGAAATTCATGAGCTACGTGACTCGACTTACAATGCGCAGGGAGCCTAACACGTAGTTACAATTTGAAAATAAATAAAAAGACATTTTTTTAATGGATGAGCAGAAATATAAATGGAAGACTCTTTTTTCAAATTTGTAAGGGAATAAATTTAAATGCTTGCCGATGTTCATATGATGGCTACACTAGTTTCTTTGGAAAATGAAAAATACTTCCACACTAAATATTAGACGATACCAGATATACATAGTTATGAAGAGATGAAACAGATGTATATGGAATATTTATCTATAAATGTGTCATTTCAAGAGGTTTTTGGCAAAGGAGATCAACTGTTATGGCACAATACATAAGGCATAAGATGGTCGTTTGTTTTCTATTCTTTTCGGTGTATTAGTCTGTTTCCCTACTGAATTTCTTGGGCTCATTTTTTCTTCTCTGTAGGTAATCGTATTTTTCGTTGTTTGAACATTTTTTAAAGATTGTTTCGTGATCTTGAGATCAAAAACTTTCAGTATTTATTATTGCCTATTAGTATTATATATGAGTACATGCGTTTTTGATTCTAAGAATTCAGTGACTCTGTGATAGTGATGGAGATGAGACAGAATAAAGATTTTTAACATCAAAGAAGCATCATATACCTATCAATGTTGAATATAATTTAATATCGGGTCTAACAACAAGTGCTTAGCTCTTAGTGAGGATGCAGTCAATAGATACCAAGGGTGTGTCTTCACGTTTTTAGTGGTGGTGGCAGTGGCAGCGCCTTTTTCTCTTGTGTTAGTTGTGTTTTTGGTGGAGCAGGGACTTTCTTATCAGAATGTCACGAAGAACGGTTTTGTCCGTATTTTATCATTGCTTGTATTCTTCCATCGAAACTGACAACTGCAAAACGATATTAAGTTCAAATGTGCCTCCAGCAGTGAGTTGAATCATAGTAACAAGTTGTTCATATGATACCATGAAGAAGTGTGAAATATACATGATATCAAAGATATATGTCACAGGTTCCACGCGAATGAAGTTGAGTTTAGATAGCCTGCTAAAACCCGGGTTCACCAGATCATGAATGATTATTCACTATTATGCTTCTCCTTTGCAACTTTCATGATTTTTAATTACTCGTGTAGCTTTCACGATCTGCTTGGTAATTTTCAAAGCATTGATATGCGCAGAATTTTAATTTTTGCACCTTCATGGCTGGCACAAACTTTCTTCCACAATAAAGATGACTACCTTCCTGTCAATTTCCGTAACATGTTTCCATTTATACTTCTGCTCATCCATTAAAAAAATGTCTTTTTATTTATTTTCAAATTGTAACTACGTGTTAGGCTCCCTGCGCATTGTAAGTCGAGTCACGTAGCTCATGAATTTCGCAATGAAATACCGTCGTAGGAATGGTGGACTTTTATAATGTAGAACACAAAATAGTTACCGTCAGAATTAGGGACCGAAAATAGCTACCGTCAAAATAAGGGAAAAAATTTGACTGAACCAACCGAATCAGGGCAAAAAATCGGCTGAGCGTCAGAATTAGGGACAACTTTTTTCCATGACCCTAGGGTGTGTTCATTTCAAGGTCTCTATCTTCATAAATGAAAATGCAGTTGTCTTAAAGCTTTAGATTATGAAAGAGGTTGATCCGCTCTACAAAAATGCCTTTGACATGTCTCCTCTATCCCTCAGCAAAAACATGAAAAATCATTTTTTATCCTAAAATTGAGTTTTTCTGTGTAATTTATTAGAAGCGTCAGGACTGAGGAAACTGTCTTGCCGGTCGTCAGGATTAGGGAACTACTACCTAATTCTGCCAGGTGAAGTCACTTTTCATCGACCAATGATGTCACGATCAAAACGTGAGAAATGCAGGATGAACAGTATATAATTAGAAAGAGTAGACTCTAGCGATTACCTAAATGTAAAAGTCTTTTGGATCGGATATTGAATAGTCTCACACTACTTAGAAGAAGATATGTCAAAACTTTTCCGACACAATTAGGGAAATGGACTGTATTGATAATCAGATTCTGGTAATGTACTATTGAAGAACTTATCTGAGCAAATTAAAGATCAACCTATCTTTAAAATGGGTTCTATGAGGCATTTTCCATTGTCGGATCGAGGTTACGCATTGTTTATGTGTATGCTCCATCGCTCATACGTCGTTCAGATAGTTACATAATCTGATAAATAGAATTCTTAGATCCTAATAAAACTGTATTCAACATTCAGAGTCTCGAATAAAATTTATTCATAACAGTAATTCACACTCCCCCTCCTTATCTGACGAAGGAGTAGAAAAACTGATTCGACTGAATACCTGTAAATGTTTATTATTCTCATAATCACAGTCATATGATATTCACGATCCTCAATTGGCAGCACACTTTCGGGCTGTTATTTGCATAGTTTTTGAGTATGAACCAATAAGTTCGACATGCAAAAAAGTGGCTCTGGTTTTGAATGAAACGAATAATATAAGCCGAACAGAACAGGCAGTTTCCTTTGAACCCTGCATCTTTCAATCTACAGTGGCTACGAATCGTCATGAAAAATTCAATTTTCTTTAAATATCACACTAGTCATGACAACTTCGTATATTAGACCTATTAATTTATGATATTATACAGATAAAAGTTTCTTTAAAGTGGCTTTTAAATGTGGCAGGGTATGAAGGTGTGAAAAAGAAAAATTCAATTAGGGTGTATTTGCATGAGTGTGTCCTAGCCCATTTACTTATTTTACGAAGTTAGGCAAGTACTTGCACAATTAATGCTAGAAGTAAACATAGTTTTCCAATTATTAGTCAAATTCTTGAAACATATCTATCGACTAGGGAGAGATATATGATTCTACGATATACACTGTGGATTGGAACGGGACACAGGCAATTCTCACAGATGCAGTGTTTCATTTACATACCAACAAAGGATACATCCATGAATAGTTAATTACTTTTGAAGGATCCCAAAAACAGCATTGTTAACGAATATGGCATCTTCAATTAAAGTTCTCTGCATTTTGAAATAATATTCTTTTCTGTCCGTCCAGCCGATGAAAAATCTATAAATTGTATCCGCTCTATTACTTCAACAATCTTCCTTTTATAAGTCATTCGACATTAATTAAACTATGCTGGCTGTGTTAGTCTTACCATATTCTCTTGTTCTTACCATAAGGAAAAATAAATCTTTCTTTCGCCTCCATTGGATAACTCTAATTAGTGGGCTCCCAGTTCATCTACTGATTATTTCATATTGAAATACCGAGATAACGTTTTTTCAATACTTTGGACATGATTGTTTATCAATGTGGAGCTGTATGAGAAGCAAGTTATCGTAACGTAGCCAGGTAACTGATAATGTGTAACTGGATGAAGTTACCAGTTAATTTTCGTGGTAACTTCTTAAAACATCGAATTATGACTTCCCTTGATAGAATTTGATCAATACATCATTTAATAAAGTTCGGAGTTACTTGGAAACTCCGAAATTCAAAATGAAGTTTTTCACATTATTCGCCAAGGGAAGTCATAATAGGATGGTTTAGTTATCAGGAAAAAGTAACTGGTAACTTCTCCTGTTCTCTGTTACCTGATAACGTAACGCGTCGGTAACGATAACTTCCTACCCCTATGCGAAACAAGCTTTGTAAAGTCAGTAGATAGATTAGGGGTTGTTTCTCATTACTGTAAAAGCCAAGTTAACTTTCTCAGAAAAATTTCGTAAATCTCGTGACTTCTGTTAAAACGAGAGCTTATCCTGGTAATGGAAGTCATGAAATTCGCCGGAATTGTTTTGGATTAAATCTTTTCTTTAAAGAACAACATAAGCTGTAAAGTTACTGAAATGAAACTTTTTCTTGTTTCACGTTGAGCTGCGTTGATTTAATATCAGAATAAAGTGACTTCAATAAAGATAGCAAACGATGTAAGCTCTTCACTCTCTTCAGAATAAGTTAGAGATGGGAAACCACTCGCTGAAAAACCCACTGGGTTGGTTTTCCAACAGCGTTTGTCAAAATTTCATGTTAAAAACCCTTTGTGTATTACAGTATTGGGTAAAAAAAATTTTCTGCATGCAACGTGAGTTAAGAAAATTTGAACTAAACGAAAATTCGACTGCGGTGACATCAGAATGTCATATAATGGAGCAGAGCGGGACTGAACGGGACGACGTTTGTCATTGTTTCCCGTAGCCTTGATAAGAATTCGATGCGTATAGTCTTAAATAGAAGTGTTAGTTCGGATTGGTACTTACTGGTTGAACAGCGACCATGAGGATGCGCAAATTTGAAGATTGACACTTCCCATGCTTGCATTAATGCCAACAAATGAAAGTACTCAAAACTATTCTTTTATCATCGATTGAAATAGATAAAGTACCTTTGATTCAAGATTCCACAGGGGACATTCAATAAAACGAAGGAGTTTCTCCATTCGTTTTGTATTTTATGCAATTTTTCTAAAGATTTCCAACGAAAAATACAATCGATGTCTATCTTTACAGGCATTAAAAGCGAAAATTTCATGCTGAAACCACTCAGTGATCGAGTGACTGGAAATGTTGAAAATTATATAATTGCTTGGCTCGATGACAACCAGCTTTCAGAAGAGACTCACCGTAGCGATACGCTAAAATTACGCCGCTACGTCAACTATATATGTTATTTTAATAAGGAAGATGACTTGATATCATTTGTAACAACTGTATCCAATGAACGTATTTTCGTGATCATCTCCAACGCAGCGAATAGCAACACTTTGTCTAAGCTTCCAGATTCATCATATGTACACGCCATTTTCCTGTTGAACAGAGACATAGATGAGAGCGATATTGAACTGAAGGATCAACCAAAATATCGTGGTATCTATAAGAGTTTAGATTTGATAATGGAGCAAATTCAGTTGGATCTTCGAAAGCAATCTACTTGGTGGCATGTACTCTATGCGAAGGATGATCAGGAAAAAGCAGCATTTATCTTTTCCTACTTGTTGCGCTCGTCTGTTATACTCGATGCAGATGAAACAGATGCTATTCTCGCCAAGAATGAACTTGTTGATTTTTGCCGACGAGAATACACTGGAAACGAGTCAGAATTCAAGCAGATCGCTGAATTCGATCGTCACTATGATCCAGCAACAGCTCTGACTTGGTTCCTGCGTGATTGTTTCATATCAAAAATTCTCATGAAAGCTTTGCGAACAGCAGAACCTTTGATACTTTTTAAAATGCGTCTATTTCTTCAACATCTTGAGCAACAATTGAAAAGTTCAATGCCGAAAGAGGAACTCACCGTCTACCGACAAGAGGTCCTCACTACAAACGACCTCGATATCTTGAAAACTCACCAGAATCATGTAATCATGTTTCCTACATTTCTTCGTGTCACTACCGATCACACTACATTGTCTCAATCGCAGAGATCCACCCTACTATTCACCATAAAAATTGATCCTTCAAAACATCCTATAGCGAAAATTGATAACAATAACTATCTACTAGCATTTGGCTCTACCTATCAAATTACATCAATCGAGAAAAACAACGTAAATTTGATGTTAATCAATAAGGACAGTAGGGAAATCAAGACTGTAGTGGATAATATGCGAATGAGAATTGGTGGCCCATCACCCCTGATTCGTTTAGGGAAATTGATGATTCGACTGAACGACAAAACTCGACTTATTGAGCTCGCCATGACCTTAGAAAGTGATAAATCATTGAAAAACAGTCGTGAGTTACTTTCTTCTTTAGCTGCTGTCTTTCAAATAATCAGCGATGTAGCTGAAGAACAGAATGACATTGAAACAGCATTACTATATAGGAAGAAATCTTTGGATATACTTTTACAATTTTCATCAGATACACATCAACGGGTTTCGGCAGCGACTAATAACGTAGGGAGCATGCTCTTTCGCCTCGGTCGATTCGACGAAGCCATTCAATATCATGAGAAAGCTCTCAATATCCAACTTAATGCTATGAGTCCTGAACCAAAGTCCATTGTGTCTTATTCGAATAACGTAGGATGTTGTTATCTTCGTCAAAAGAAAGGAGCTCTTGCATTTGACTACTTCAACCGAGCTCTGAAAGTATTACAGAGAACACAGCCTGACAATGATAAGGAGATTGCCTCGTGCTACGACAGTATGGGTGATGCGATGTTTGTGCAAAAACGTTGGGAAGAAGCCGCTGGATATTACGAAAAAGCATTGATGATTGAGCAAGCATCACCAAAACGAAATCCTCGTGCGCTAGCATCCTACTCTCGTGGTGCTGGTAATTGCTACCATGAAATGTCAGTAAATGGGAAATCATTGGAATTCTTCCAAAAGTCGCTCGAATTTTCCCTTGAGTATCTACCTGAGAATGCTCCTCGTTTGGCTCCACTGTACAACAATATTGGTGGAGAATACCATAGGCAAGGAATGCGTCAGGATTCTATCTTATTCTATTCCAAATGCCTCCAAATCGAAAAATCTCATATGCCAAGTGATGATCCTTCCATTGCTGATACTTATATGAATATTGCTACGGCTTACGCTGGCATGAAAAGTTTCAAAGAAGCGATAGAAGCAGCGCAAAACGCTATCGATCAGTTACTTAAAACTCTTCCGGAAACACATCAAAAGATTAAGAGTCGAAAAAGTTTCATTAAAACAATTGAAGATAGAATTCAGCTAAAAGACACGTTCAGTTAACGTATTGACTTCTTTGTTTTTTTATGCTGTCTACCATAATGAAGTACTTTTAATTGATTTTCTTCGTTTTTCCTTGGATTATATTTCTCATAAGATTCTGTAATCATTATTGTACGAATGAAATAAATAAAGCAAAACATTTACTTTGTTTGAAATCACTGCCAACAGTGTCTTATAGAGAAAAAGATGCTTCTACTCTTCAATTAAATGGTGCATCTCGAAGCGACTGAGGTATCTGATTACGAGGTGAAAAGTTTTTGAAATTGCTTCATTCTGATGCTGATCATTTGTCCGGTTTGCTTTGATATGCCTGTCCAGATATTGGTCATGGAGAAGAGCGATGAACTCTAGAAAAAGATGATTTTATTAATGGTAAGAGACACTCATCCAGTTGACCGTACACACCCACACCCTTGTCTTCATACCTACATAGTAAATATGAAGAACATTTTCATGTTTCTTCGTATAAGATACTCGCTTTAGACTGGCGAAAAAGTCAAATCATTAGTCATATTGCCTTGATCAAGAGCAGAAATGAAAATTTTTCACAAATGTCATAGACTATCTCGCACTTCAAACAAGAAGCAAGACATATTTTTCATCGCAGTTCAAAGAATTATTCTTCGCTTTTTTATAGGTACTTCATCGGCGATATGAGAACGTAAGAAAAGTTCTGGCGTCGATTGAGCTTTTCTTACACTCGATTTGCCATGTTTAACATGGGCATGTTTTATGAAAAAACAATTTAGAGAGTTGCTGTTATATTCTAGGAAAGATAAGTCCTGTTATGTGTTTTGTTGTAGAATCAATGAGAATGAGTGGAAAAATCAAGGCCTTTGGCATCGTTTGACTCAGATCAACATGTCAGAAAATTGATTGACAGCTGATTCGATGCATCATGTAGCCCAAACTAAAGATGATAATTGACAATCTTATTTTATCAAAAATGGCTCACACACGTTTTTTTTTGAGATGAATATTGACTCAAGCCCTTCTGTCACAATTTACCAGTGCTGGATTGATGCAAGGAAAGGCTATTGACAGTCGTACGAGTTGGCACATGAATCAATATGCATTTATATCGGTACCAGCTAAGACCAATGGGAAAATGAGAATTTTTTTGAATTGGAAGTACAGCTGTCACAAGATCAACAAAGAAAGATAGTGATGAAGTCACTTGAGGATATGGGTGCGTCAGCAAATGACCAATATCATCCTTCTGGTATATCTGCTTCAATGTGTTGACAGCTTTGACTTTGACTATGAATAATGAGTCTTGGGGTTCCAAGCAGAGCAATGAGAAAAGAGCAGATTGCAAGTTATTTTAAGTAGATGTAGGTCATGAAAATGTGAAATGACTTCTATTTTGTCGGTATAGTAGTCTCTTGTAAACCAAACTATCGTAGACCGAAATATTGCCTTTGCACGACGGAAACCGAAAATATAAATAGGCGCCCGAAGATAAGCACTTGTACCCACTCGTTCTCAGAACTCGTCGACAAGATAAGAGTAGCTTGTGAACTTAATAAACGATAGAATAACGCGCCGAAAATACCTTATGTAACTCAGAACGATAAGAAAACCGGGCTCGACCTGTTCAAATGCAATTTGGGGCCATCGAAATGGGTGTGGGTACGGGTAGGTTATTGTAAGAATTTTATTTTCTCCTACTCATGAGCTAAATGAGAAAGTGCATCACACAAGTGTAACAATTACGAGTTCTTTCTATTATGAGTTTTTTTCACGATTTTTGTTATATCAAATATACTTTAATGCAATAATATTGATCAATAAAAAATAGTTGCCATCAACGCATGGCAGCCGCAGTAGTTTTTGAAAAATCCTCCGAAATTCATTCCCAGGGCGAGCATTGTGGTGAAAGAATACGGCTGAAAGCGAATATCTACGATAACGTATACTACCGTTTCGGATCCTAAATTGCCGTAGGTTAACTAACGTTTTTGGATGCACCGTATTATGGTCATACTTTTCTGTACCATAAACAGCTATAATCACGGTCTCAACACGGTCGAAAAATCGAGTCTTCAGCCGCCTATGATTGATTATGGAACAATGAAAAATAACCGTAATACGACGCATACCAAACGGCGACAAAATTATGGAGACTGGCTGAGTACGACCGTACTTCTTCTACCTGGGCTTGGTCCCTGAAATTTACAGTTATAAAAACCTAAATCGTGTAAAAATCAAACAAAATTTGAAACGTCTTGTAAAAAGAACCTGTTGCCAGTGCCGCGACAGTATTCTTTAAAATAACTGCCACGCTGCTGCTGCAACAGGGATATATTTTCAAAAGCTACGCCATACTGTCACATCATCATGGACCTCTATACTACGTAAACAGAGAAACATACATTTTATGCAGTTTTTCCTTCTTGTCGGTTATTGTTTTTATTCCTTTAACGGAACATATTGTCCAATGCATTCATTATCAGTCGATAAGATCACTACAGTGTTATGATATTTTAGTTAATGAAATGTAAAAGCATTTTTGACTTGAACGTCATTTTTCTCCCCTCTCAAATGATTGCCCACTCGGCTTGTACAAACGTAATGCAGTGACATTTTGGCAATCCTTCTATTAAATATCTCGAGAATAATCAAAGCTAGAAAGTTCATTCCAACGCCAATCGACGCAACTCGATGACTTCTATCTACTCTATGCATTTGATATTTTTTGGTTGAACTCTATAGTATACAGAATTGGTTTACAGTCACCTAACACTGTGGCCTCGAAGGACTCTAAACGGCTGGAGCGGTTATCCCAGCAAAATCGGCCTTATTAAAAAAGCATCACCGAAACGCCTCGAATTATATATCATCAGAAAATGAGTTCAATGGAGAATCTAA